>JAVTVY010056125.1:0-28973 GCA_036873755.1 Hanleya hanleyi | reverse complement strand
AGTTAGACTGTAGTAACCTGTACCATGGAACACGTTGTGATATATGTAGATTTTGGGGAAGTATTCCTCAAAATAATTTCTCTACCACTATACAGCTTGTTTGGAGAAAAGACTTGGATACATTCAGATGTTCACAGTTCCGTTTCTATGTTACATGGGCAACACATCATGTATGAATATTTCATTTTGGGAAAGTTTTCCTCCACAACTTTTAATTTTGGGGAAATTTTCCTCAAAATGATTTTCCCGTATTGTACAGCTTACTTGTATTATGTGAGGTAGAATGTGGACTACATATGCCAATGTCACATCTACATGAACAATACAGAGGTATATGTAGCCTTTCAGGAATATGCCAGTGTTACATACGACACTTCACTGGGATATTTGTGAATTTTCATTGTCACTTGTGGGAAGAGATATTCAAAATTGTCTTTCTCACACTGTAGAGCTGAAGTGTGGGTTGTAGTAGATTTGTTTCATTTTGGGGAAAGATTCCTCAAATTATATTTGTATAGCTTGTAGGTTGTAGTTTACTGATTGATATGTGTGTACTTCCACTTCTGGATGAGAACCCCTCAAAGTAGTTAACACTACATATTCAATGCATTCGGATGTAATCTAAATGGGTTTAGTCTTAAGCATGAGAATAAATGTATATGAATGATATATCAAGAGAGTCCTGTATTATTTTGGGTTTGCGGGAAAGAAGAGAAAAAGAGGAATATCGAGAGAGTCCTTTATTATTTTGGATGCGCTTTTACGTAGCTCATTAAATTGCTCCTGACTAGGATTTAAAGCAAACTCTGCTGGTTCAAAGGACATGTTGTCAATATACTACTCCCTGACTTCACAAATCCAAACAGTGTATCAATTTAGAACTATGTAGCAAAGCTGGAATGTAAATAAAACTATCCCGGACAGGTACCCCAATTCTGTTACGTCATATATAATACCAGCAAAAACGCAACAGAAAACGTTTGTGAAGTCAAGGATTAACAATCAAAAATATTTATTAACAACACTAAAATCAAATACAAATTAAGTAAGGCTAATACAACAAACAAATGTCCTCAGTACAGTCTTACTATTCAATGATATACCAGTGTATCCTTAAACGTCTGTGCTGACGTGCACGTATAACTTCCAAGTCCGTGTTCCAAGTCCGTAATTTAACACTGCTCTGAGATTACGGTATATCCACGCAGTATCAGTCGCAGTATCTGTTGCTTGTGGATGGATGTATAACCAAAGGTAGCCAAAGTCAGTTCACAGGAATCCAGTCCAGTAATCCGTATCAAAGGTATGACTCTAATGCACCCAAATACCAGTTTGAAAATCTCCCCCCGATCGCCGAATGTCACAATATTTATAATCTATCAAGCAACTCTAGAAACTTCCGTTTCCCAGGCAACGACCGTAACTACGCAGTTGAACACAAGTCTGGAAATTTCCATCGGTCTCACAAACCAATCAAACTCAAGTCAACTATTACTCCAGAAACTTCGATAGATATTACAATGCTATGACAACATATTTACTTGTAACTGACCAGGTCACGATTTCTAGAAACATCCATGGCACACAACAACAGTATGGCGCAACAACAACAACACAGCGTAACAGCAACAACACCGTGACAATCTATTTGTACGTTTCACTGAGGATTGGAAATATGTGTTTCGTTCTGTTTTCACATATTTGTCACATTTAATAACTTCCTTCACAAATCCGACAATTTTTGTACAGTTCTAAGCTTGCCTATAAAATGTATTTTATCGATGACTTGCTAAATCCATAAGCCTATTACCAGATCAAACGCCGGAACAAAACGTACTACGGTACAAGAGATTCAAAAGGTTCTAAGGAATCCTACGGTCTACATCAGCTGTTCCCCCATTTTTTTGTGGAAAATGCGCAGGTGCGCGCAGTTCGAGTAGCCAAGTGTGTCGGTTGCCAAAGGACTGGATAATACAGCCGCTGTGATTGGCCACCTAAGAACAGCCGACAATACTTGAACTGGGGTCTTTATATGCCACAGCGTTTGCCGGAGTATAGCACAGGGCATAGCTGGGACCTCGGCGACAGTGTGTTACATGAGTGGGCCATAGTCTGGCTTTTCAAGACTTCAATTCCATAACTATCTTTGTCTTATTAGATTCGATAAACGGAACCCTGTCTTTCTCCCAGCAACATGACCGTTATCGTGATTTTCCATGTCTACAAAACATGCGAATGTACATGATTGATTATGAATACTAATCGCGATCGGCAGCTCTTGCCCCGCATGCTATAAATGACACCCATAGTTCTAGATTAAACAATGCCAATGCTAACCACTAGATCGCACCAAGAGGGAACATTGAAAAATCCAAGATGGCCGCCATGATGACGTCTTGTCGGAAGCAATTTTTCGACTATTTTTTGTGCCGTTTTTGTATTTTTCATTATTTCGTCTCAAAAACTAATTAATATGATAGAGAATAAATAGTTTTGGCAAAATAAATTATTTTTATGATATTAGCAAGTAAAATGCGAACAGAGAGTAGCGAAAACACAACATTCTGAGGACAGCTCGTGGTCGCTAATTTGGATTTTCCCACGATCCTTTGTCCCTAGGATTCTTTAATTAGTCTCAAAATGACGCCAATAACCCAACAATTCGGTAAAATAAACAATCTATAATTTCTTCGCAGAATATACTTTCACAATACATAGCTGAACTTAATCCTCCCTCCCCACAAAAGAAACATTTTGACGCTTTCTCGAATTTTAATATTCCAGTTATCTAGACCATCAATTGAACTATAACACAAAAATTTATCGTATTGGGGTCATTTTGAACCTATTCGCATACCCTCCGAGAAGAGGATCACGAGTAAATTCAAAATGGCGGCCATGTGGGGTAACAGAACCTTCTTCCTGTTTTTCTGTGAAGAAAGAGGGCAGAAAGTACCGAATTATTATTTACTAATTTTTCATGCAGTTTTTGTGAAAAAACACATCAATATAATTTTTTTTTAATCTGACCGAACACCGACCAATAAAACGCATTCTTTGAAAAACGTCACTACGACGTCATCATAGCGGCTATCTTGGACTTTCTTACATTTTCTGGTAGAGCTTGACTCAATGGTATCGTGTAGTAAGTTTCGGCTTCCTAACCCAGGGGACAAGAAAAATATTTGGGTGGAGGGGGGGGGGGGGCGACGTCCCATCCGCAGGCCTGGGCAGGTCCCTAATAACCTAGGCCAGACCTAGGCCAGATAGGGTTACAAACGGTAACACGGGCCGGTATACCTCGTCCCCTACCGGTTTAATCCTCCAGTGAATAAAAGGACTGACCAAACATAAACATACTGAAATTGAATGCAGACTATAATACTCCAAGTCAAGAAATGTTTAAGAAGCTACAATGGATGACTGTATATGACCGAATTACTTACCACAAAACAATTCTTATGTTTAAATCACTACATAACCTAGCCCCAATTTACCTCTGTAAACAATTTACTCCAACTGCAACTGTCTACCAAAAAGCTCTACGGTCTACCACCTCTAATAATCTTGTTGTCCCTAAACCCAAAACTGAAGCATATAAACATTCCCTTCAATACTCTGGTGTGACTCTTTGGAATCAGCTCCTGAATAATATTAAATTCTCATCGAATTTAAATATATTCAAGAGACGAATGGAAGCTCATATTCTGTCTAAGTATCATACTACATGTACATGATTTATTATATCATTGATCGTATGCTGTTTTCTATTGTGTCATAATATGTGTCTTGTGTGCATGAATGAGTGAGAGAGCGACTCAAGGAAGATTGGTCTTGTACTAATTGAATCTCCTCCGTAAATAAAGTATTATTATTATTATTATTATTATTATTATTACAGTATGTGTCAGCAAACTACATTATGCAGCACATACAGAAATATTACGCTTGATTTGCTATCAACGACATTTGTCAGTCCGGTCTGTTTAATATCCATGATAACAGTTAATGAACTGTGGAGCGGAAAATCGACGCACACAGGCGCTGGATGGTCAGAATGAGCCTATGACATATGCTCACCCGGAAGAATGCAGCATATAAGAGATTCTGATTATAATACGCTAATCAGCTCACTGTGGGTTCAATTATAATTATGCTAATCAGCTCGCTGTGGGTTCGATTATAGCTCACTGTGGGTTCGATTATAATACGCTAATCTGCACACTGTGGGTTCGATTGTAATACGCTATTCAGCTCACTTTGTGTCCAGGCGCACGCCTGAGACGATATTGGCAGTACGTAATCAAGGTCAAAGGTTACGAGAGGAAATGCCCTAACTGATACCCCGGCACCGCGAGTAAATCACATCGTCAATATTAATCTTCCCGTGACAGCCTTCGTCTCACAAGTGATGTGTGTGAGGTATATACGATATTACCTGCAGTATAGAGTGAGTGCCGTCATATTCCACTATGAGCCTCTGTGATCTATGACATGACGGTAGTTTCTCGTAGTCTTCGGTGTCACAGCTTGTCCATGAAACAGCTATTAAACCAAGAAAGAAGATAACAGCTCTGGTATAGTCCCTGTCTCACAACCATGCAGAATGTACAGGTTAAACCAAACTGTTAGTTTAGTTGAATATTATTGTTTATACTGTTGAATATCGTTGAGTACCGGTATCGATAAACATTGAGTAGCGGTACCGATATCATTGAGTACCGGTACCGATTATCATAGGTACCGGTATCGAGTATCTTTGAGTATTCACTGTGGCACATAGGCCTACACGTCATGTGTCATATGTGTAGCGGTGATAGACATTATTGTGTACTTTCTAAAATACACAATATGATGTGTTTAGATTGCACACATTCGTTTTGTGCTTTCCGTACACGGGGTTGTCACAAGAGTTGGAGAGTTGGAGAGGTCTTCATATAGCTCATACATTCGTTGTGTATTCTCTGCAATAATGATAGGAAATCCGCTCCAGCATCTGAAACGCTACATCGGGACATCTTGGCCATGTCCACGTTATTGTTTTACTAGTAGGCCTCCTCGGGAGTGTATACATCGGATGTGTAAAATATATATACACACATGTATTACCTAATTTGTGTATCTCTGGTACACATAGGAGGTGTATTTTTGTCACAGGACTGTGTACCAATGATACTTTTCGTACACAGTATTTAGAGCGAAGTTTTCATTTTGAATTCAAGTTACATAATATTTCATGCGAAGGAAAAATGAATCAACATTAAATGATGGCTAAGATCTTGAGTCGCATCCAGGCATGAAATTAACTTCCTGTCTGGCCATTGTCCCAAAATTCCGAGTAACATTTTGTGGTAGAAATCCGAACTGTTGAGAGCTTGAAATCTCTTCTCTTAGAAAGAATGTTTAGTGTAGCAGAGAGGCACATATTCGAGCACCCTAACCAATCATGGCTTTAAGCATAAACAAATCAGATTTTTAGATTCCGATAAACCCGATATGCCCCTCTTACATTGGTTCATTTTTGCATTTATTCGAAGCGTACAGATGAATAGATTATAATAAATTACTTTCATATCCAATGGAAAACAAACCTGTAAAAGAAGTGTGAGATATGTTTCGCCTGTCATATAGAGTATGCAACTAAATTATAGATTATAGAATTTAGCAGCTACTGGAAAACAAGGATTTTGACAGACAGATATATACCAACAATGGTACGGTATCTACATTTTTCACAAGGATCAACTGTCATACCCACTGTTTTAAAGAAAATAACAGTAAACAAATCACATACAAATTACCGTCTGACAAGATGACGTCATGATGACGGACTGTCCTTTCCTTTTTGATTAGAGTGTAGCTTATAATTATAGAGATACATTTGTGACCCAAGGAGAGCCATAATACAATCAGTCATATAACCCCGACCTATTAGGGTTAAACTGCAAATAATTATATATATTATAGATTTCATGCCACATGTTGCTATTGGACGTGCGGCAAAATATCAATCCATAACAATATCCTGCGTAAAATACAACCAACCTGACTTAGTAAACGCCAAGAATATATAATTATTTATGGTAATATAGATTAATCGTTTGTACTATTAGTTATTAATGCTTGAATGTATAAATGTGTATTAAAACCATATGAGAAAATGTAAAAAGGTGTAAGATGAATAAGAATAGGTCAGTCACGACGGGGTTCGAATCCGTACAATGTCGACCTCAAATCCGCCATGCTGCATACATGATTGCCCGAACATACTTACCCACAGCGCCATGGACTCTACAGCTGCCAACAGCGATTTCTAAAGGTGCCCAATGCATTTACACACTGGCTCTATTGTGCAACACGAGGGATTCTATTTCTGGAATCACCCAGTTGACAATGGACTTTGCATGTGCTCCGGTGTTCTTTCAGAAGAACACCTCACCCGATGGCAGATAAACCGGGTTGATCCTTTTCAAGAGCACCCCACCTCGCACTCGTCCTACATAATTGTAATCAATACATCCCTTTAAAGCACACTTGTGACGTCACTCTATTGTCCCAACGCTCCATTATTTTTAAGGAATGGAGAGTTGCTCGAACTTAGCTTCCGTACGGAATGGAGAGTTAAGGTAGCTAGAGCCTATATCAGCTTCAAGAGAAACACACTATCCAGTATACATTAACTAATGTTGTGATAACGCATATATTCCACATAAGATTACTAAGCTATGAGGGGCTCGTGTTCCTCTATGATAGTATGCTTGTGAAACGTTTATATACATGGCAGATAAACAGATCACTTTAGTGATGGGATGAGTGATTTGCATATTACGAGTTGAGAGTTCGAACGGGGTTGTCTCCCATCCCATAAGCATGACTGATCGAGGTGGAATCACACCAGGTCGGAAACGACTAATCTGTCGATCTTCAACCATAAACAGTTCGAGTTACTGTCATATGCACAATGTTCTGCATGTAAGGCCAAGCGCACCAGGCAGAATCAGCGAGCGTAATTCAGAGTTCATCATTAACAATGTTAACTGCATGTCTTCTTAAATGACACATTATCGTGACATCATCGTCACGAAAACATGTACTGCTTTGACAGTTAAACTAGTATCGGCGTTAAAACCATGGCCTAGGTGAGTGGGTGGGTCGGGGCCGCGGCTCCATTATTTTTAAGGAATGGAGAGTTACTCGGACATTCCCCTTTACGGATAGTTTCAAAGGACGACTGTGCGAAGATGGGAAGAACGAGAGTTGTCGCCCATGCTTCTCGAGTTCAACTGGACGGCGGCTCCTGTGTTGAAAGTGAACATTTCTCGGCTGTAGATCCATTTTTTTTTCAACCAATCCGAACCAGTCAAGAAGTGTATACAATAAAAGTACACAGCAATACATTAGAATTTCCCCTCGCATAGCGAGAGAAGTAGCAATATTTTGTCGTACGTCCATAAATAATATCTCCCCCATTGTTCAATAAATCACTCCAGCCCTGTGGCGTATTCTTCTATGCATACATTATAACAGGAACTGCCGTAAATGTAGGGCTATTCTTTGGTTGTCGCCTGCTGAACGTTGATTGCAGCCTAAGCAGTCAAAATGTGACGCGTCTGTATATGGCAATGCATTAATTTACTGCCTTACATATATGTGTCGATGCAAGTTAAATGTATACCGGTAAACGTGAATTTCTGTCAGACATTCCGTTAATTATGGGTCTGGTATGAGATCATGCGTATGGACATAGGGATATGTAATTTTCATGACATGTTACAAATCTTTGTAACGATAACGTGAGAGTTACGGACCAGTCAAACGGGTTGTGGAAGTTTTCGTCACCAGGTCGTCCTTCATGTAATACGAAAACCGAAGTTTACACCGTCACAGCTGAAGAAGATAGCTACTAACCTTGACCTGGGTTTTTAGCTAAAACTAAAACGATTTGGTGTAAGACTCACGAAATATAATTGACAAAGGATCTGCTGCAAGTTGTATTGTCAGTCTTTTGTCCAGGATATTACCTTTTCAATGGGAGGTCTTACACCAAAGCCTTGCCTGTAAAACACTTGCGGCAGTGCATTGTGCACAGAGGTCGCGAAGCCCACAATACAGCCCAACAACACTAAGATTAAAACTGCCTCAATGTATCGTACCCTTCTGGCTACGAAATTTAACAGGAAATACCATTTACTGCAAACATTAAATGATAAATGCAAAAAGAGCAATTTTATACATCTATGTCAACAGTATTGATTTATTGTAAACTTATGATAATAGTATAATCATAACAAAACTGTCTCTTCTTTCCAATATTTTGTTCAAAATGATATCGTCAACATTTATTCTGGTTATCGTCACAGCCGTGCTCTTCAATTTGGAACACCTTCACACATGCAAAGTCCATTGTCAATCGGGTGATTGTAGAAAAATGAATCCCTCGTGTTGAATAATACAGTCATTGTGTAAGTCAGTTATCACCCTCGACCTCGGGATTCAAGCTGTATAAACACTCGCGTCCGTGCAATTGCGCACCTCGGTCGCTTCGCGACCTCGGTGTGCAATTGCACGGACGCGAGTGTTCATACAGCTTGAATCCCGAGGTCGAGGGTGGTAACTATTACGCACATAATAGTAAGTCAATGGGACACTTGTCTTGTAGGACACTTACAACCGCCACTGTTGTAACGGCTTATAATGTCCGCTTGACTTATAGTGTCCTACCCTATAAAATGGATCGTAATACGGATTTATGCAGGGGACATTCTTAGCCTCCACACCAGCACCGATTATCATTGAATACCGGTACCGATTATCATAGGGTACCGGTACCGATTATCATTGAATACCGAAACCGATTATGATCGAGTACCGGTACCGATTATCATCGAGTATCGATACCGATTGTCATTGAGTACCGGTACCGATTATCGTAGTATACTGGTGCCGATTATCATTGAGTACCGATACCAATTATCATCGAGTATCGATACCGATTATCATTGAGTACCGGTACCGATTATCGTAGTATACTGGTGCCGATTATCATTGAGTACCGATACCGAATATCGTCGAGTACCGGTACCGATTATCATCGAGTATCGATACCGATTATCATTGAGTACCGGTACCAATTATCGTAGTATACTGGTGCCGATTATCATTGAGTACCGATACCGATTATCGTCGAGTACCGGTACCGATTATCGTTGAGCACCGGTACCGATTATCATTGAGTATCAATTCCGATTATCAATGAGTACCGGTACTGATTATCATCGAGTACCGGTACCGATTATCCTCGAGTACTGGTACCGATTATCATGGGGTATTGGTGCCAATTATCATTGAGTACCGGTACCGGTTATCATTGAGTACTGTTACTGATTATCATCGAATACCGGCACAGATTATCATGTGGTACTGGTACCGATCGTCAATGAGTACTGGTACCGATTATCATTGAATTCGAGCACTAATTATCATTGAGTCCCGGTGTTGATGATCATTGAGTACCAGTACCAAATATCATTGAGTACCGGTACCGATTATCATTGAGTACTTGTACCAATTATCATGGGATACCGATTATCACGGTGTACCGTTACCGATTATCGGTGAGTGAGTGAGTGAATATGTTATTAACGTCGCTTTCAACATTTTTCAGCTATATCACGACGGTGAAGGGAAGGGAGGAGAGGGGGAGTGGCAGGGGTACCTACTTGTAAGAGAGCAGATCTAATGCTGCCAATTTATAGTGCTGTCCCACTGAAATATCATGCCGTGGGCAGACATGACACCCACTGAGTCACATTATACTGACACCGAGCGATCCAGTCCTCCTTTTCCACTCTTAATGCTGAGCGTTAGCGAGAAAGCAGCAAGTTCCATTTTTCAAGTCTGTGGTATGACCCGGCCTGGGATTGAACCCAGTACCTACCGCTTACGAGGCCGACGCTCTAGCCATTAGGCCAGCGCACTGCGGTTCTACCGATTATCAGTGAGTACCGGTAGCGATTATCATTGGATACAAGCACTGATTATCATTGAGTCCCGGTGTTGATTATCATTGAGTACTGGTACCGATTATCATTGATTACCAGTAACGATTATCATTTTAGTACCGGTAGCGATTATCGTGGAGTACCGGTACCGAATATCATTGAGCACCGGTACCGATTATCATTGAATACCGGTATCGATTATCGATAAGTAGGCCCTACCGGTACCGATTTGGGTATAAGCGTCAGATCAGACATCCAGAAATCAGCCGTTGCACGCAGATGATTTTCGAGTCTATGAGAAATTATCCAATGACCCCTCGCGAATTCCTTCGATCATTTCTTTGAAATATATTCACTACACAAGTCAGCCGTGGTGTATTTCAAATATCGCATATGGTGTATTTTATATACGCCAAAGCTGACATGCTTTTAGCGCATCAGGTCGTCAGAGGCGGAGCTCTGCAATCAAGCTCGATGATCATTGGATAAAACAGTTATAGGACAATCAACATTGTATGCGAATTTTTTTTCTCGAATTTTTCTCTGTAAAACCTGTGACATAGTAAAAGATCATTATTGCGGGCACACTAAGTTCCATGCATGGTGTACGGTGGCTCATAGGGGACATCGACCTTTTTTACTTTTCTGCTTTTTTCGGGAGTTTTCTTCATTTTTTCGCCTATTTTCTTCAAACATTTTCATGTTTATAACAGAATTTCTTCAGCTTTCTCGCATTCCAAGTAACGTCCGCGCAATTACTTCACCCTTTTTTCACCATTCTGACGACGTTACTGGGAATGACAGAAATTCAAAGAAATTATGTGGTAAACTGGAATTGTAGAATATAGACGAATAATGAAGAAAACATCCAAGAAAATCAGGAAAGTCGATGTCCCCTATGGGCCACGGTAATGTGGAGTTTTGAATAGCTACATGTAACGCAGTTTTTTGTCTATATATTCTTCCCGATTTATTGAAACAATAGAAATGTAACATTCATGAAATAATCAGTCAAAACAGTTACAACAATCTTACCACAAAGCGCTGCGCAGAAACCCAACATGGTTAGAAGGAACATCCTTTCTCGTCTTCCGGTTTCGTCAACAGGAATTGTGTTGTCTGACACCAGTAAACATTTGGCCTTCGTTGGTACAGTGTGTTGTGTATAGCCCGGGTTTATGCACATGCAATGCTAGACCACGTCAATTTTAAACGCCCGAATCTCTTGAATGTCATAGATGTAATCAGGACTACTGCCATTATAACAACGATCTGAACAAACATATACATTTATCGGAAGGACTAGGGTGATCAACACATCAGCAGAATCACAATTTTGAAGGCATTAACTGCGGTAAAACTGGGCCGAGCGGTATAAAATATAGTTATGTGATGCTAACAGGTAGTCCAAAAGAGAGGAAACAAACTAAGAGATATGTCGATAATTGCTACACCGTTACGTTTATCGGAGATTGGAGAAGATTGAATCATCAAATAATATAGCAAAACTATGGGATGGGCTCCACAACCTCTTGTGTGTAAGGCATGCAGGAGGCAGCCCAACAAGAAATGGAAGACACGCTAGCGCAAGACTGAGAAACTAACACGTATGAATGAAAATCATAATGGGTTAACTTTCAACCCACTTTACACCGCGGCATATTCGTAGGCTATCGATTGAAGCTTATGTATATGTGAAGACAACTAACCGAAAATTAATTTAACAAGCAGCCAGAGGAGGCCACAAGTGAAGAGGGGTCCTCAAGCTAATGCCCGGAAACAAAATTTAGATTTTGCCCCCAGGTGACACCACCTGTAGGCACAAGTGTGTGAAACATAATCCCAAGCAACATCTTATGTCATGGTATGTCATGGTATATTCAGACCAAATTTAAAAAGAATCCGATGAGCGGTTCTCAAATTATTGCCTGGAAACAAATTTGGGATTTTGCCACCAGATTGCACCAACTGTAAGCGCAAGTGAGCGAAAAGCAATCCCAAGCGATATCTCCAGGCATGGCATGCCAAATTTGAAAAGAATCCGACGAGTAGTTCACAAGTTACTGCCCGGAAACAAATTTAAGATTTTGCCACCATGTAGGCCTACGCAGAAGTGGATGAAACGCAATCTTAAGCAACATCTCATGTCAAGGAATACGCATACCAAATCTGGGAAGAATCTGATGTGCAGTTCTCAAGTTATTACCCGGAAACCAAATTTAGAAGTTGCCACCAGATGGCGCCACCTATATGGGCAAATGGGCGAAACTAAATTCCAAGCGACATCTCATATGGCATGGTATATGCATGTCAAATTTGAAAAGAATCCGATGATCCCTTTTTCCCCATCAAGGTAGGATATTTCGGAGGAATCCGACAAAACGTTTCAAAGTTATCGCTTGCAGCACGGAAGAACGGAATGAACCCTAGAGGTGCCACTTACGGATAAATCTTGTTGAAGCGCAATGCCAATCAACATCTTGTCGCAAGGAATGCATATGCCGAATTTCTGAGGAACCAGACGACGCGTTCCAAAGTTATTGCTTGCCAGAATGCACATGAATATCCATGAAAAATTTCTGAGGAATATATATTTCACCTCATTACAATAAAAAAAAAGCCTGCTCCAGATCCAAAAATATATGTTATTGGTGAATTAAATTGCAATATTATCCATAGACAAGATGGCTGGTGAATTAATAGCACTACTAACCAGATACTGGGTGTTTGGTGAATTGATAGCACTATTAACCATAGACTATGCGGTTGGTGAATTGATAGCACTATTAACCAGAGACCATGTGGTTGTTGAATTGATAGCATTATTAACCATAGACTATGCGGTTGGCGAATTGATAGCACTATTAACCAGAGACTATGTGGTTGGTGAATTGATAGCACTATTAACCATAGACTATGGGGTTGGTGAATTGATAGCACTGTTAACCAGAGACTAGGTGTTTGGTGAATTGATAGCACTATTAACCATAGACTCTGCGGTTGGTGAATTGATAGCACTATTAACCAGAGACCATGTGAGTAGTAGGGAAAGGCTAAATGGAGGCTCATTTTTGGGGCACCGGAAAATTTCGCCATCTGTTGGTCCATGTTAAATCGCAACCGGGAACCCTCAAAATTATGGTAAGGGAGGTAACTCTTGATGCCCATGATGATTTTTGACATATTCCTGGTTATCTCCCCTGATTCGCACATTTGCATCTATATGGGGGATGCCTGTATGGGAATACGGGCCTATATTCCTCCGCGGTGATGCGGTCTGGCGGTGATGCGGTCGCGGGAAAAAGCTTCCGCGGAGAAAAAGTAGTCCCTATGCTTATCGAGCCTCATTGACCTTTGACCTCGGCCAAACCACTTTTAATCGGGAGGGGTGCAAGGTTGGTCAAAGGTCAATGAGTGCACTTGAGATAGTGTCCCGTTAAATCGAGCCCTATTGACCTTTGACCTCAGAAATTTGCATATGACGTGACCCAGGTCAAAGGTCCCGATATGACGTCACTTCCGGTTTGGGTGAATGAGGCGTGACCTTTGTACATGTCTAGACTTGTTTGTGTTTGTCATGTACTGGGGTTTTTCCCCACAATGGTGGCTAATCCGCCATGTTGGAAAATGGCAACAAACAACATCCAGCCCATCAGATGCTCCTCCACGAGAGCTTTAAAATAAGACCGCATACGACACCATCGGACCACTAGTGATCCACCTACACCCCAACACGTCCACCCAGTATGCACCTATGCACTAAACCAGTATGGATCTATATACAGACCTAACCGGTACTTAAAAAAAAAAAAATCATAGCTTTTCCCATCGTATTTTGATGGTGAGACGAAGAACCCCCACGGCCCATAGTAAAATCCACAAAAAATGACCACCCCTAATACAGGCAAAATAGATGGAAATGTGCGAATCAGGGGACATCACCGTCGCCTACGAGATGGTTGGCCTAGTCCGAGTTGTCTCCCTTGCGTCAGAGTGTGTAGATGGGGCTACGATTGGAAATCAACCAGAATCCGGGGAAATTGGCCGTGGGCCGCCATTTTTCATGTTAGTCCCCAATGACGTCATGCTCTGTCGGTCAGCATACGTTTGACGAACGTTGTGTGACCGCCAATTTTTCTTTGTTTGTTTGTGCAAACTGGACAATAAACGCTCGACATAATAACATGGTACAACACCTATAGATTATGTTTATTGGTCCCCATGGGTTCAGATATTTTTATTTTTGGTGTAAAATGCCTACTCTGTGGAGAGGGTTCCCCACCTTTTTTGATGAAATACGATCTGCCAAACAAGAATATGCACACTTGACCATACAAATAAAATCTTTCCCTCCCCGCCCCAGTTTCATCGAACACATACGTTTATGGGATCAAAACATTTTGTTTTTAATTAACAAAACTATACATTTTTTTTTAATTAACAAAACTATACATTTTTTTTAAATGAGACCGCTCACAGAATGTAAACAATCAGGGCCGTAGCCAGGATTTACTCAGCGGGTTCGCTGTATGGGAAAAGGGGCTTATATCCCAGTATATGGGTCTATATGGGTCTATATGGGGCTATAGACAGACCTCGAACTTTTTCCAAAAATTTCACCGTTTCGTGCCGGGACACTTCCTATCATGTTTGTGTTGACGAGACTAAGAACACAAATCCAAACAACCATACCGCAAATGTATAGAAGTAGGTTTCCCAGTGGGACAAACATTGGTCCTATACCCCTATATTATAGAGATATGAATGGATTTAACATGGGAATTTGGCTATAGCAATTTTGTGCAAAAAGCGAGGGTTGGAAATTAACCCAGGAAGGTATGCTGCGCGCCATATTGACCAATCAGCGGTCGAGAAAAAGAGCCAATGAGCGATCGATAAAAGAACCAATGAGCGATCGATAAAAGAACCAATGAAGGAGTATCACCTCCGTTGTGATAGGATAAAAATTCCTACTTTTCTTTCGATAAACCTGCTGCAATTTTCAGGGTGACATCATAAGGCTGTGAGGAACATACCTCACGTATTTTTACGGGGGTAAACCGATTTATTTCAAGTGTACCGGGTTTTCCACACCACCCTACCCATAACGTTACGGGTCTAAAAATCGATAAAATCATTAAAAATAGTGGGTTAGCCTGCCGCTAGCCTTCTGAATTTTTCAACGCTACACGATCAGTTCCCCTAGTTCAAGCTGAAAAATTTTTTACATGTCAACTCGCATTTATTGCAAAATGACACCGGTTTAAAGTTGGAAAAGAAACACAAAATTTCTGCGAGCCTGAGCCAGCGCAATCTATCAATGGAGAGATTTCGCTGACGTCCGCGTGCCATTTTCCAACATGGCGGCTACAACATGGCGGCTGCAACATGGCCGCCTAGACTATAAATAACGCGCAGTATCTAGCCATTCATTCACAACTACATCATGACTACCAGACGGAGGCTATTCAACGCACAAGATCCTAGAGAACATAGGGAAGTGATTCGCACCAGTGGAGAAGACAACGATGAACATGTGACAATAATTACCAGCTTACAGCGGGTGCATGAACATCATATTGCCGATACGTTGAGACGGCGAAGTGCACAGCAAGACCAAGAGATAAGGGATGCTATGGAAGAAGATGAGGATGTCACGGACGATGAAGAACTCCCCGAGATAGAGTGGTTAAATAGTAGACCCCCAGCAACTACAGCGGCTACCCAAACGCCGGCTACCACAACGCCGGCTACGGAAACAGGAATGACAACGCCGGCTACCACAACGCCGGCTACCACAACGCCGACTACAGCAACAGGAATGACAACACCACCCTCTTGGACAGAGGTGGTCCGCCTGAACGAACAGATTGATCAAATGAACGAACACATTGATCAGTTAGAAGAGGACAAGTGTAAACTACGTAAATAACTGACTAAGGAAGAGAATAAATCCACCTGTAGCGTGTGTAACATCGAAGAGACCATGTACGCCTTCTTCCCGTGCGGTCACCTATGCCTATGTCGGGAATGCTTGGTATCCCTAACATGTATGGGGGGGGGGGAGGGAACGTGCCAGTGCAGTGAGACGGAGGAACTGCATTTAAAGATACGATGCCCTGTGTGTAGGACGTGGGTGTCCGGGGTGAAGAAAATTTTCCGCCCGTAAAACAGTGTGATAACACTTTTCAAAGGCCCTTTTCAGGGCCACCCAATCTTTCGAAAGAGGAAGCTTCTAACTCAAAGCACAAAAAACACCAGCTCCCATCACCCCTATGAAAACCTAAGGTCTTCACCACAGTAGACTCTTAGTGTTTTTTTTTTAAATACAATTATCTTTGCAAAGAATAAAATGGCGGACAATGGCCGACACCTTCGGGTCTTTCCGGTCACTATCCGCCATTATCCGCCATTTTTGGAAAATGGCGGACAATGGCCGCCACCTTCGGGTCTTTCCGGTCACTATCCGCCATTGGCGGCCATTGACCGCCATTTTCCCAGCGACCGAGAAAAAACCCCAGTACATCAACAGACACAAACAAGTGTGGACATGTTCAAAGGTCACGCTCAATAAACACTAACACACCATTTTGAATTTCTACTATTTTTATTAGCACAATAGAATGAACGTCTTCACCACAGTAGACTCTGGGTATTGAATTTTAATACAATTATACGCTATCAAGGCGCTTCAATGAACATAGAATGAACATAGAATGAACATAGAATGTAGGAATACGATAATGTCTGAATGTTTCAATGCAACAAAAGACTTGAAATGTTCAATATTTATGCAACAAGACTAACACAGTAGAATGAACGTCTTCACCACAGTAGACTCTGGGTATTGAATTTTTTAAATACAATTATACGCTATCAAGGCGCTTCAATGAACGTAGAATAAACATAGAATGTAGGAATACGGTAATGTCTGAATGTTTCAATGCAACAAGACTTGAAATGTTCAATATTTATGCGACAAGATTTGTTTGAACTCATCATCGTCTTTCCGCCTCTGGTGCACGTAGATGAAGGTAGCAATCTGTTCACGTGGAATTCTGGGTGGACAGGCAGCTTCCAATGCCTGGACAATTTGCACCTCGGTCACGTCCTGTAGTGCCTCAGTGATGAGCGCGTCTGATGGTATACTATTGTCCACACACGTATGCGTGTTGAAGACCCCGTTCTTGTTCACACAGCCTGCACATTGCTGGATACGCAAGTGTCGAATGCGGGGTCTGAGATGATCCAGGAATGTGTCGATGTACTTCTTATAAATATACTGAGACACCTGGTCAGACAGGGCTTCATGAATTACAGCTGTGAGACTCTGCAGCTTCCGCCACGCCGTTATTTTCAAGGTGACGCCCTGAGGACAAGGAATACGCTCTTGCGTATCTGACCTCATTTTCCATTTCCGTATATGCACCAGGAGCATGTCGTTGAATGTAGAACAGCTGACAAAGATGTCGTCACCCACATAAAATTTCGCTTCGTCACTCCCCTGGTGGTCAATGACCGCATCGACGGCGTAATCAATGGCCTGTACTCTTAGCCAGGTGTCCAACGTCAAGGCGATATGCTTAGCTGGTTTATCGTCCCAGGCCGGTGCGTTAAAATGCACTTCCTCGTCTTTGACACTCACAGTTAAATAGGGTGAGAGCTCCCAAGTGTTCGTGTGGGCTGCCTGGTAGGCCTGCTGGATAATGTCATTGATCTCCTGCACAGACAGAGGAAGTTGCACCTCTTCTTTCGCTGGCTCAGGCACTTGCTGGGGCACTGGCTGAAGCACTTGCTCAGGTATTTCTAAAGGTGTTAGTCGGGGCCGTTTGGGTGGTGCACCGCGTTTGGCAGGTACACCAGACTCTTGGTGCGTACGTTTGGTAGCTGTACGCTCCTGGGCTTCAAGTAGATCTGCTACTTCTTGAAGTTTGGTAACTGTACGCTCTTCGGTGATGTCCATGACTAAGATATCATCTTCTGAATCCTGGGCTTGAAGTAGATCTGATAGTTCTTCATTTCCCGTCTTCTTCAGCGCCTCCACGAAGGCTAGAAATGCATAGGGGCCACAGCGCAGTAGATCGTCGATGAGGGCTCTGTTTTGTCGTGAAGTGGTCTTCTGCGCCATGGTATCTTCGACACCGTGTTTCAGCATTATGTTTTCCTCCATAAGCAGATCACATAGTTCGGCCACATGCTGCATCTCATCAATGAGACGAAGACGGTACTGTTGAAGCTTAACTCGCTGGGATGACTCCATGACTGTGGGCTCAGGCTGGTCAGTAGCTGCTACGGTGTAATAGGCTGGTGAAATTGCACTGGTGAAATGAAAAGCTTCTCCACGTCTCATACAGGTAGGCTGGTGAGGCAGGCAGGCAGGCAAGCAAGCAGGCAGGCAGGCAGGCTGGTCAAGCAGGCAGACTGGTCAGGTAGGTCAGAGAGCTCCGCGGGGTAGTGCAATGAATACACCAAACCACTACAAATCACCCCCTTTTATACGTTTTCTACAACAATTTTCCAACATGGCGGCTGCAACATGGCGGCTGCAACATGGCGTATTAGCCGCCATTGTTGTAGAAAAACGTATAAAAGGGGGGCGATTTTTAGTGGTTTGGTGTATTCATTGCACTACCCAACGGAGCTATCTGACCTACCTGACCAGCCTGCCAGCCTGCCAGCCTGCCTGCCTGACCTGCCTGCCTGCTTGCCTGCCCGCCTGCCTACCAGCTTGTTCTGACGAGAGGAGGAGAGAAGCATGAGACGTGGAGAAGATTTTCCATGGGACCCAGCAGCACCTCCGGTTGAAGTCTTGCCCCAAGACGAGCGTGTCAGTGACATGTATCGACGTCACTGGGCTACCATACGCCATTGTTTTCACCGTAACCGTCGTCTATTGGACTTGTATAGCTATCGACTGCAGGACCTCACGTATCTGTCTACCTATGCCGAGAACATTTTCACAGACCAGGAGACAGCGTTCAAGTTGAATATGACATTCGGGTACATTTTACGGCACAAGGAGACGGACCAGGTGCGGTATTATTATCCCAGCAATAATACCTATGTGTTTGACCAGCCGTTCACGGTGACGGATGCCATTTCTCTGGAGCCACTCATCGACCAACTGACTACGTTGGACCCATTGGGATGGGCCCGGTTGCAACGCCCCAATACCAAATGGCTTGTGGAAATGGTGACCAACGTCACATTTTTCGTCACGAAAATGAGAGATCATCCTATCGGTGCTCCTGTACTACTACCACCTTGGCTGCTTCATCGACCCGGACTGTATGCATTCACCGGAGGGAAACACGGACCCTACAAAGACCGGAAATGTCTGTTTCGGTGTTTGGCCGTGTATCTGGACGAGTGTAATCCCCGGGGTTGTGACAGAGTGGCCAATGACTATTGGGAACAGTATTTACAGGCGCTAGACTTGGATGAGCGGCAATTCCGTGGAGTCCCGTTCAAGAATTTGGATGGCGTGAAAACTCTGTTCAACATCAATATCTTTGTATACCGATTACGATGCGAGGAGGATACATTTGTGGCTGAATTGGTTCGTCGTTCAACAGAACGGTATGCTTCTACGATGAAAGTCAATGTCTTCGACCACAATGGCGTGAGTCATTTTTCGCTGATCTACAATATGAGCCAATACGCCCAGTCTTACAGTTGTGCCCAATGCCATCGGGTGTTTAAAGAATCGTCCAAATTACATCGACACGAGAAGAGTTGTGACAACAGTGTGAAGCGAGCATATCCTGGTGGTGTGTATCATAATACGCCTACTATTTTCGAGGAACTGGCCGATGAGGATCTTATCATACCGGAGGAGGACCGTTGTTTTCCCTACCGGGCGTGTTACGATTTTGAGGCCCTGTTGGAGCCCATGGACATGTTTTCAGCGAAAACGCAGTGGACGCAGCGCCATATTCCCCTGAGTGTGAGTATTTCCAGCAACGTACCTGGCTATGACGCTGCACCGGTCTGTTTCGTGTCTACCGGGGATTCCCATGAGTTGATCACCCGCATGATGGAGTATTTAGAGGAGGTCAGTGCGGCCAGTACGGAATTGTTGGTGTCCAAGTTCCAGGACGTACTGGACCAGCTGGACGATCGGATTCCTATACCGGGTGTATCGTTTAGTGACGATGAAGAGTCCGAGTCCGAGTCCGAGTCGGAGCCGGAACCCATGAAGTCGCAGGATGCATGGGCCGGGGGCATGGGCAAGTAACATAATTTTAAGTATGTGGAGTAGGCAATGTCTTCATTTTATATTAATTACTAGAATAATAGCCAGTCAATTTGATATAATATATTAAGGTGGTGTATTAACGATAGCGGGACATTCACTTGCTTACATGTAGCTCGTTATCCAGGTTGTGTCGATGGGGTCATGTTTGGGGCATTTGAGTAGAAACGTCTCTACTGTTTCTTCTTCGTTGTTGCATAAGTTACATAGTGGTGATGTGTTCTTGATTAGCAATGAGATGTGTGATCTCTCTTGCAGGAAACAAGCCTATGTTTATGTATACTATGATTGTCTTTTTGAATTTGGTGCTAATACTGTTATGTGGAAAATGGAATAGGTCTTTGGATTATGGACGCGGATATTCTCTAATGGACGACGGCTGGATTATGGATGACGGACTAGACGCTTGTAATTTACCTAAACCGTATGCAGAGAAATTGAAAGTGCGCTTCCTACAATACCTAGGCCAGTTACCGGTGCTCGGTTTCAACTCGGGGCGATATGACTTGAACATGGTGAAGGAATTTCTCTACCTTTACTTGGCCCAGGCTAATACTATCAAGTCCGTCATCAAGAAGATCAATAATCATATAGCCCTCACTACCACATCACTCCATTTCCTGGATGTACGGAACTACTTAGCTCCCAATTATAGCTATGATCAGTGGGTGAAGGCGTATGACTGTGCACAAACCAAAGGGAGGTTCCCTTACACGTATATATCGACGCTCGACCGTTTGGAGGAAACACAGTTGCCACCCCGGGATGCGTTCTTTGACGATTTGAAGCAAGTGGAATGTCCGGAAGACACGTACCGGGAACTACAGCAGGTATGGAACGGTCAACACATGCAGACCTTGCGAGATTTCCTGATATGGTATAATAACTTAGATGTGGTTCCTTTCCTGGAAGCGGCCGAGAAAATGGTTCAACTCTTTCGTCGTGAGATGCACGTCGACATCTTCAAGGAGTGCTTGAGTTTACCGGGTCTGGCGCTTCGCCATCTTTTTCAACAGTGTCCCACGTACTTCTCGCTGATACAGCAAAAAGATGCGGACATGCATGATTGTCTAAAGCAGAACATCGTCGGCGGACCTAGTCTTATTTTTCACCGTTATCACGAGAAGGACGTCACTACTCTCCCCGGTGGAAAACCCTGTGCTAAGATCATCGGATTCGATGCAAATGCCTTGTACCTGTGGTCTCTGGCCCAACCTATGCCCAGTGGACATTATACACGTTGGTTGGCGGAAGGCCAGCATTTCACACCGCAACGCACTCCCTACAAGCATCTGGCTAACCAGTGGTTGGATTGGGAAGCCTATCGACGGGGAATTTATATACGCCATCAGACCAACGCCACAGAGAAGCGCATAGGAGATCGTCGACTCCCCGTCGATGGGTTTGCCCTGGTGGGTAGAACACCGACCGTATTCCAACTTTACGGCTGCTATTGGCACGGCCACGGATGCCATTTCAGCGCTGGACGCTTCAACGAACGACGTGGAAAAACACCGGAAGAATTACGGGAAGAAGTGCAGGAGAACGGGGATTACGTGAAAGAGAGAGGATACCATCTTATCGAAATGTGGGAGTGTGAATTTCATACCATGTGCCAGGCCCTGCCACATTTACGGCGTTTCCTAAAAGAGCGCGAGTACCCGCTCAGTCGTCGGCGACTCCTGAGTCTGCCACAGATGTTCGACGCCATTCGTTCTGGGGACCTCTACGGCTTTGTCGAATGTGATCTGCATGTTCCCGACACTCTCAAGCCCCTTTTCGCCCAGTGCCCTCCCATCTTTAAGAACACGCTGGTGGGTCAGGATGATATTGGAGACACCATGGGGGCCTATGCTGAGCAACACGAGTGTTTGCCTCGACCTCGACGGATGTTGATTGGCAGTATGTGGGCAGAGAAAATCTTGCTGGGCACTCCTCTGCTGCAGTGGTACATGAGCCACGGTCTGGAAATTACGAAAATATACCAAGTGATACAGTACGTACCCAACGCCTGTTTTGCGGAGAATGCCGACATCGTGACGTCTGCCCGTCGTCAAGGTGATCAAGACCCGAGTAAGGCCATCATCGGTGAATCGTGGAAATTGACGGGCAATGGCTATTATGGCAAAACGGTCACGAACCAGGATAAGCACGTGAACGTGAACATCTGTACTACCTCACAAGCCCGCAAAAAAGTGATTTCTCCTCTGTTTCGGTCCGTGGAGGTCATCGTTGACGACACGTATGAAATCACTTTAGCTAAAAAGACTATCCGTTACAACCTGCCCCTGCAGATTGGATGTATGGTATACCAGGTGGCCAAGCTCAGGATGCTCCAGTTTCTGTATGATTTCATGGGTGTGTATTTTAATCCATCAGACTGGCAACTCATGGAGATGGATACGGACTCGGCCTACATGGCCGTCTCTAATGCGGATTGGGAGTCCCTGGTGAAACCCGAGTTACGTGCACAGTATGAGGTGGAACGGGACCAGTGGCTACCTCGACGTGACCATTACCAGTAAGATAAGCGTACGCCGGGCCTCTTCAAGCTGGAGTGGAGTGGGGATGCCATGATTGCTCTCTCCTCCAAGACGTATTACTGTTACGGTGGAGATGAAAATAAGTTTAGCTGCAAAGGGGTGAAACGGCGCGATCCCAACATCGACACAGCCTTGTACCTGAACGTGCTGCAAAGCCAGGCCAGTGCGAGTGGGACTAACCGAGGATTTCGGGTGGTGGACCACCAGGTGTGGACGTACATCCAGCAACGAGACGCCTTTACTTTCTTTTACCCGAAACGGAAAGTCCTTCCCGATGGCATCAGTACCACTTACCTGGACTTGTGAAAATTTCGAACTATATGACATTTGATACACGAGTTAAAACTGTAAAGTGAGGATGGCCGAGTGGTCTAAGTCGCCAGTTAACAGTGCTGGTCTGCGAAATGCAGAACGTAGGTTCGGATCCTACTCCTGACAGATTTTTTGTACATACCACTTGTATTCTATTGTACATACCACCTGTATTCTATTGTACATAGTGTAACCCTTCTTGTTCACTTAAATAAAAAAAGTCAAACACATCACTTGGGTTTTCATGAATCTTTTTTTATTGAACATCAATGAACGTCAGAACAGCAACGTCATAACATAAAAACACAATAGTGCTGCGCAGTGCATTGAATTAAGTTAACCAGAGAAATGGAGCATGCACATTAAAACGAGAGGCAGTCCAGTCATAGACGAGTACATCACGATGCGTAGTTCAACCCTAATGTTATAGAGATACGAATCGATTTAACCTGGGAATTTGCTATAGCAATTTTGCGCAAAAAGAGAGAATTCTGAGGGGACCCAGGAGGCATCAGTCGCGCCTAAATTGGGCCAATCAGCGACGCGTAGTTCAACCCTAATGTTATAGAGATACGAATGGATTTAACATGGGAATTTGGTTAAATCCATTCGTATTGGTGGATTAGCCGCCATTAGCCGCCATTTTCCAACATGGCGGATTAGCCGCCATTGTGGGGAAAACCCCCAGTACATGACAAACACAAACAAGTCTAGACATGTACAAAGGTCACGCCTCATTCACCCAAACCGGAAATGACGTCATACCGGGACCTTTGACCTGGGTCACGTCATATGCAAATTTCTGAGGTCAAAGGTCAATAGGGTTCGATTTAACGGGACACTATCTCATTGACCTTTGACCAACCTTGCACCCCTCCCGATTAAAAGTGGTTTGGCCGAGGTCAAAGGTCAATGAGGCTCGATAAGCATAGGGACTTCTTTTTCTCCGCGGAAGCTTTTTCCCGCGACCGCATCACCGCCAGACCGCATCCCCGCGGAGGAATATAGGCCCATATTCCCATACAGGCATCCCCCGTATAGATGCAAATGTGCGAATCAGGGGAGATAACCAGGAATATGTCAAAAATCATCACGGGCATCAAGAGTTACCTCCCTTACCATAATTTTGAGGGTTCCCGGTTGCGATTTAACATGGACCAACAGATGGCGAAATTTCCCGGTGCCCAAAAAATGAGCCTCCATTTAGCCTTTCCCTACTACTCATGTGGTTGGTGAATTGATAGCACTATCAACCATAGCCTATGCGGTTGGTGAATTGATAGCACTATTAACCATAGACTATGGGGTTGGTGAATTGATGGCACTATTAACCAGTGACTATGCGGTCAGTAAACTAACAGCATTATTAACCAGAGACTAGGTGGTTGGTGAATTGATAGCACTTTTAGCCATAGACTATGCGGTTGGTGAATTGATAGCACTATTAACCATAGACTATGCGGTTGGTAAATCACTGTAGAAGAAGAACTAGGTGCTTGGTGAATTGATAGAACTATTAACCAGAAACTACGTGCTTGGTGAATTGATAGCATATGATACTATAGACTATGTGGTTGGTGAATTGATAGCACTATTAACCATAGATTCTTTTGTTCGGGAATTGATAACTATTAACCAGAGACTAGGTGTTTGGTGAATTGATAGCCAATCAACATCTTGTCGCAAGGAATGCATATGCCGAATTTCTGAGGAACCAGACGATGCGTTCCAAAGTTATTGCTTGCTAGAATGCACATGAATATCCACAGAAGGATGGAACGACATCTAGTGGCGCCACCTTCATGTAGATCGTGCTGCAACGTAATACAAATCGACGTCCTGTCACAAGGAAAACATATGCCAGATTTCGGAGAAATATATATTTCACCTTATTACAATAAAAGAAGCCTGCCCCAGATCCCAAAATATATGTTATTGGTGAATTGATAGCAATATTATCCATGGACTATGCGGTTGGTAAACTGATAGCACTATTAACCAGAAGCTAGGTGTTTGGTGAATTGAAAGCACTATTATCAATAAACTATGCGGTTGGTGAATTGAAGCAATATTATCCAGAGACTAGGTGGTTAGTGATTTGATAACACTATTAACCATAGACTATGCGGTTGGTGAATTGAAGCACTATTAACCATAGTCTATGCGGTTGGTGAATTGAAAGCACTATTAACCAGAGACTAGGTGTTTGGTAAATTGATAGCACAATTAACCATAGACTATGCGGTTGGTGAATTGAAACACTATTAACCACAGACCATGTGATTGGTGAATTGATAGCAATATTAAACATAGACTATGCGGTTGGTGAATTGATAGCACTATTGAACATAGACTATGTGGTTGGTGAATTGATAGCATCATTAACCATAGTCTATGCGGTTGGTGAATTGATAGCACTATTAACCATAGACTCTGTTGTTGGTGAATTGATAACACTATTAACCGGAAACTAGGTGGGTGGTGAATTGATCGCACTATTAACCATAGAGAATGCGGTTGGATGAATTGGTAACACCATTAACCATAGGCTACGCGGTTGGTGAATTCGTAGCACTATTAACCAGGGACTAGGTGGTTGGTGAATTGATAGCACTACTAACCTGAGATTGTGCGCTTGGCGAATTGATAGCACTATTTACCACAGACTATGCGGTTGGTGAATTGATAGCACTATTAACCACAGACTATGCGGTTGGTGAATTGAAGCACTATTATCCAGAGACTAGGTGGTTAGTGAGTTGATAACACTATTAACCATAGCCTATGCGGTTGGTGAATTGAAGCACTATTAACCATAGACTATGCGGTTGATGAATTGAAAGCACTATTAACCAGAGACTAGGTGTTTGGTGAATTGATAGCACAATTAACCATATACTATGCGGTTGGTGAATTGAAGCACTATTATTCGAAGACTAGGTGGTTGGTGAATTGATAGCATTATTAACCATAGACTAGGAAGTTGGTGATTTGATAGCACTGTTAACCATAGACTATGCGGTTGGTGAATTGATAGCGCTATTAACCACAGACTATGTGATTGGTGAATTGATAGCACTATTAAACATAGACTATGCGGTTGGTGAATTGATAGCACTATTGACCATAGTCTGTGTGGTTGGTGAATTGATAGCATCATTAACCATAGTCTATGCGGTTGGTGAATTGATAGCACTATTAACCATAGACTCTGTTTTTGGTGAATTGATAGCACTATCAACCGGAAACTAGGTGGTTGGTGAATTGATCGCACTATTAACCATAGCGAATGCGGTTGGTGAATTGATAACACTATTAACCATAGGCTATGCGGTTGGTGAATTGGTAGCACTATTAACCGGAAACTAGGTGGTTGGTGAAATGATAGCACTATTAACCATAGAGAATGCGGTTGGTGAATTGATAGCGTTATTAACCACAGACTATGTGGTTGGTGAATTGGTAGCACTATTACCCATAAACTATGCGGCTGGTGAATTCGTTGCACTATTGAAGAGGGACTAGGTCATTGGTGAATTGATAGCACTATTAACCATAGACTTTGCGGTTGGTGAATTGAAAGCACTATATAGCAGAGTCTAGGTGTTTGGTGAATTGATAGCACAATTAACCATAGAATATGCGGTTGATGAATTGAAGCACTATTGTCCAGAGACTAGGTGGTTGATGAATTGGTAGCATTATTAACCATAGACTAGGAAGTTGGTGATTTGATAGCACTGTTAACCATAGATTATGTGGTTGGTGAATTGATAGCGCTATTGACCACAGACTATGTGGTTGGTGAATTGGTAGCACTATTACCCATAAACTATGCGGTTGGTGGATTGGTAGCAGTATTGAAGAGGGACTAGGTCATTGGTGAATTGATAGCACCATTAACCAGAGACTATGCGGTTGGTGAATTGATAGCACTATTAACCATAGACTCTGTTGTTGGTGAATTGATAGCACTATTAACCGGAAACTAGATGCTTGGTGAATTGATAGCACTATTAACCATAGAGAATGTGGTTGGTGAATTGATAACACTATTACCCATAGACTAGGTGATCGGAGAATTAATAGCACTATTAACTATAAACTATAGAATATGCGGTTGGTGGAATGATAGCACTATTAACCACAGACTATGCGGTTGGTGAATTGATAGCACTATTAACCATGGACTATGTGGTTGGCAAATTGATAGCACTATTAACCAAAGACTAGGTGGTTGGCAAATTGCTAGCAATATTAGCCAGAGACTATGCGGATGGTGAATTGATAGCACAGTTAACCATAAACTATGCGGTTGATAAGTTGATAGCACTATTAACCATAGGGTAGGCGGTTGGTGAATGGATAGCACAATTAACCATAGACTTTACGGATGGTGAATTGATAGCACTATTAACCATAGACAATGTCGTTGGTGAATTGATAGCACTATTAGCCAGAGCAAAGGTGCTTGGTGAATTGATAATACTATTAACCAGAGTCTATGTGGCTTGGGAATTGATAGCACTATTAACCATATAATATGTTGTTGGTTAATTTATAGCACTATTACCTATAGACTACGCGGTTGGTGAATTGGTAACACTATTAACCAGAGACTAGGTGGTTGGTGATATGATAGCACTAGTAACCATAGAGTATGCCGATTTTAGCGAATTGATAACACTATTAACCATAGTCTATGGGGTTGGTGGATTGATGGCACTATTAACCATAGACTATGGGGTTGGTGAATTGAAAGCACTATTAACCAGAGACTAGGTGTTTGGTGAATTGATAGCACAATTAACCATATACTATGCGGTTGGTGAATTGAAGCACTATTATCCAGAGACTAGGTGGTTGGTGAATTGATAGCATTATTAACCATAGACTAGGAAGTTGGTGATTTGATAGCACTGTTAACCATAGACTATGCGGTTGGTTAATTTACAGCAATATTAGCCAGAGACTATGCGGATGGTGAATGGATAGCACAATTAACCATAGACTTTACGGATGGTGAATTGATAGCACTATTAACCATAGACAATGTCGTTGGTGAATTGATAGCACTATTAGCCAGAGCAAAGGTGCTTGGTGAATTGATAATACTATTAACCAGAGTCTATGTGGCTTGGGAATTGATAGCACTATTAACCATATAATATGTTGTTGGTGAATTTATAGCACTATTACCTATAGACTACGCGGTTGGTGAATTGGTAACACTATTAACCAGAGACTAGGTGGTTGGTGATATGATAGCACTAGTAACCATAGAGTATGCCGATTTTAGCGAATTGATAGCATTGTTAACCATAGATTCTGCGATTGGCGGATTGATAGCACTATTAACCAGACACTATGCGGTTTGAAAATTCATAGTCCTATTAACCATAGACTAGGTGGTTGGTGAATTGATAACACTATTAACCATAGACTATGGGGTTGGTGAATTGATGGCACTATTAACCATAGACTATGTGCCTGGTGAATTGATATCACTATTAATCACAGACTCTTTTGTTACTGAATTGATATTACTATTAACCATAGAATATGTGGTTGGTGAAATGATAGCACTATTAACCACAGACTATGCGGTTGGTGAATTGATAGCACTATTAACCATGGACTATGTGGTTGACAAATTGATAGCACTATTAGGCAGAGACTATGCAGTTGGTGAATTGATAGCACAGTTAACCATAGACTATGCGGATGGTAAGTTGATAGCAGTATTAACCATAAGGTAGGCGGTTGGTGAATTGATAGCACTATTAACCAGAGACTAGGTGCTTGGTGAATTGATAGCAATATTAGCCAGAGAGTATGCGGATGGTGAATTGATAGCACAAT
>JAVTVY010056124.1:0-29708 GCA_036873755.1 Hanleya hanleyi | reverse complement strand
TCCTGTTTGTCCGTACGGTAGATTTGCAACAGGGGGTGTTGCTGAGTCACATGCAAGCCTTAGCGAAAAAACCAGCCCTGTATCCCATCCGACGCGTACAGACCAAGGTGTTCTCCGTACCCGCAGGAACGATGATGGCCAACAGAGAGAATTTATTTCTAGGAGATCTGCCTAAACGTCTTACCGTGGGGTGTGTGACCAACACCGCATTCAATGGAGCTTTGGCTGAGAATCCGTTCAAATTTCATCATTTCAACATCAACTTTGTGGCACTGCACGTGGCCGGCCATCAAATTCCAGCCCGACCCTTACAACCAGACTTTACTAACGGAAACTATGTGCGGTCCTACCTGAACCTGTTTATAGCCACAGGACAAAACAACCAGGACGAAGGCAATACCATCAGTCGAAAAGACTTTACCCGTGGGTACACATTGTTCGCCTTTGACCTCACCCCTACCTTGGAACACGATCATCAACTGGCTTTACTGAAGAAAGGAAACCTACGGTTGGAACTGCGTTTCTCCGTGGCTCTACCCAGCACCATCAACGTGATTTGCTACGCCGAGTTTGACAACGTCATCAGCGTGGATGCGCAAAGAAACGTGCTGTGTGACTTCGCCAACTAAACCATGGATACAGAACAGCTGATGCGCATACTCCAGCGAGATCCCAAGATCCCCTTTCGAGGTGTATTTCCACGCAATGTGTTTCCCATCCACTCCACCACCCCTGCAGCCTACATCCTAAATACAGACCCGAAGAGTCGACCCGGTGAACATTGGATAGCGGTGTACGTGGACACCCAAGGCCAAGGCGAATACTTTGATTCCTACGGACTTGCACCTCTCCATGCCGATTTAGTGAAATTCATGGACGTCTCAACGACAGAGTGGCGTTGGAATACGCAAAGATTACAAGGCCCCTTGAGTAGTGTGTGCGGACAGTACTGTGTGTTTTATCTCACTCACCGGAGTAGAGGACATTCACTGTCCACCATTGTACATATGTTTGATGATTATTGTCAAGCCGAAGACCGTGATGTCCTGGTCTATGACTGGACGGCCTCTCGGTTTAATGTGCATGCACCATTTCTCTGGTTCACTTAAAACATGTACTGCGCAGACCCCTATTATTATCACATTATATTGTTATGACGTTCTGACGTGAATCATTGTTGAATAAAGAGTTGAAAAAACACAAAAAAATGATTTTGACTCTCTCTCTTTATTTAAGTCAACAAGAAGGATATATACAAATAGAATACAGGTGGAATGTACACATAGAATAGTAGTAGTAGTAGTGATTAAAAAAAGTTCTGCCAGGAGTAGGATTTGAACCTACGCAGGGTATCACCCCACCAGTACTTAGAACTGGCGCCTTAGACCACTCGGCCATCCTGACTTTTACAGTTTTTATAACTCGTGACTCCACAGTTAATGTTCCACATTTTACAAGTCCAAGTAGGTAGTGCTCACACCGTCGGCCAATACTTTTCGTTTGGGATAAAAGAAAGTAAAGGCGTCTCGTTGCTGGATATAGGTGCGCATCTGATGGCCCACCACACGGAATCCTCGATTCGTGCCACTCGCACTGGCCTGGCTTTGCAACACGTCCAGGTAAAGAGCTTTGTCGATGTTGGGATCGCGCCGGTTCACTCCTTTGCAGCTAAACTTATTTTCGTCTCCCCCGTAACAGTAATACGTCTTGGAGGAGAGCGCAATCATAGCATCCCCACTCCACTCCAGCTTGAAGAGCCCGGGCGTCCGCTTATCATACTGGTAATGGTCACGTCGCGGTAACCACTGGTCCCGTTCCATCTCATACTGGTGCCGTAACTCGGGTTTCACCAGGGACTCTCAATCCGCATTAGAGACGGCCATGTAGGCCGAGTCCGTATCCATCTCGATGAGTTGCCAGTCTGATGCATTAAAATAGACACCCATAAAGTCATATAGAAACTGCAGCATGCGCAGCTTGGCCACCTGGTATACCATACATCCAATCTGCAGGGGTAAGTTGTAACGGATAGTCTTCTTGGCTAAAGTGATTTCATACGTGTCGTCATCGATGACCTCCACCGACCGAAAGAGAGGAGAATTGACCTTTTTGCGGGCTTGAAGCGTCGTACAAATGTTCACGTTCACGTGCTTGTCCTGGTTGGTTACCGTTTTGCCATAATAGCCGTTGCCCGTGAGCTTCCAACTTTCACCGATGATGGCCTTACTGGGGTCTTGGTCGCCTTGACGTCGGGCAGCCGTCACAATGTCGGCATTCGCCGCAAAACAGGCGTGAGGTACGTACTGTATGACTTGGTGTATTTTCGTAATCTCCAGACCGTGCCGCATATACCACTGCAATAGCGGAGTGCCCAACAACATCTTCTCTCCCCACATACTCCCAATGAGCATGCGACGCGGATGCGGTAAACACCCGTGTTGATCTGCGTAGGCTCCCATGGTGGTCCCAATATCATCTCGACCCACCAGCGTGTTCTTAAAGATGGGCGGGCACTGGGCGAAGACAGGTTTGAGAGTGTCGGGAACATGCAAATCACATTCGACAAAGCCGTACAGGGTCCCCCGAACGAATGGCGTCGAACATCTGGGGTAGACTCAGCAGTCGACGACGACTCAACGGATACTCGCGCTCTTTTAAGAAACGCCGTAAATGAGGTAGAGCCTCACACAGGGTGTGAAATTGACACTCCCACATCTCAATGAGATGGTAACCTCTCTCTTTCACATAATCCGCGTTCTCCACCACTTCTTTCCGTAATTCCTCACCTGTTTTACCACGTCGGTGGTTGAAACACCCAGCACTAAAATGGCATTCGTGACCGTGCCAAATAGCAACCGTAAAATTGGAATACAGTGGGTGTGTTACCCACCAGGGCAAACCCATCGACGGGGAGGCGACGATCGCCTATGCGCTTCTCTGTGGCGTTGGTCTGGTGTCGTATAGTAATTCCCCGTCGATAGGCTTCCCAATCTATCCACTGGTCGGCGAGATGTTTGGAAGAAGCGCGTTGGGGCGTAAAATGCTGCCCTTCGGCCAACCAACGTGTGTAATGCCCACTGGGCATAGGTTGGGCGAGTGACCACAAGTACAACGCATTGGCATCGAAACCGATAATCTTTGCACAAGATTTTCCACCCGGCAGAGTAGTCACGTCCTTCTCGTGATAACGGTGGAATATAAGACTGGGACCACCCACAATGTTCGCCTTTAAACACTCATGCATGTCCGCATCTTTCTGCTGTATCAACGAAAAGTACGTGGGACACGCTTGAAAAGATGGCGAAGCGCCACACCCGGTAAACTTAAACACTCCTTGAAGATGTCCACATGCATTTCACGACGAAACAGTTGAACCATTTTCTCAGCCGCTTCCAGGAAAGGAACCACATCCAGGTTATTATACCATATGAGGAAATCTCGCATCGTCTCCATGTGTTGATCGTTCCATACCTGCTCTAGTTCACGGTACGCGTCTTCCGAACATTCCACTTGCTTCAAATCGTTAAAGAAGGCCTGCCGCGGTGGCAACTGTGTTTCCGCCAAACGGTCGAGCGTCGATATATACGTGTAAGGGAACAGTCCTTTCGTTTGTGCACAGTCATACGCCTTCACCCACTGATCATAACTATAATTAGGCGCTAGGTAGTTGCGTACATCCAGGAAACGGAGTGATGTGGTAGTCAGGGCCATATGATTATTGATCTTCTTGATGACCGACTTGATGGTATTCGCCTGGGCCAAGTAAGGGTAGAGAAATTCCTTCACCATATTTAAATCATAGCGCCCCGAGTTGAACCCCAGCACCGGTAACTGGCCTAGGTATTGTAAAAAACGCGCTTTCAATTTCTCGGCATACGGTTTGGGTAAAGGCACATCATCGTGCGACTGCATGGGCTCCGACTCCGACACCGACTCCGACTCCGACTCTTCATCATCACTAAACGCTACACCCGGTATAGGAATCCGATCGTCCAGTTGGTCCAGTATGTCCTGGAACTTGCACACCAACAATTCCGTACTGGCCGCGCTCACTTCTTCTAAATACCCCATCATGCGGGAGATTAACTCATGGGCATCCCCGGTAGACACGAAACAGACCGGTGCAGCGTCATAGCCAGGTACGTTGCTGGAAATGCTCACACTGAGGGGAATATGGCGCTGCGTCCACTGTGTTTTGGATGAAAACAAGTCCATGGGCTCCAACAAGGCCTCAAAATCATAACACGCCCGATAAGGAAAATAACGGTCCGCCTCCGGTATGATGAGACCCTCATCGGCCAGTTCCTCGAAAATAGTAAGCGTATTATGATACACACCACCAGGATAGACTCGCTTCACAGCGTTCGTACAAATCTTCTCGTGTCGATGTAAGTTGGAAATACGGTGAAACACCCGATGGCATTGGGCGCAACTGTAAGACTCACAATACTGGCTCATATTGTATATCAACGAAAAATGACTCACGCCATTGTAGTCGAACACATTCACTTTCATGGTAGAAGCGTACCGTTCTGTGGAACGACGAACCAATTCAGCCACCAATGTATCGTCCTCCTCCCGTTGTAATCGGTATACAAAGATATTGATCTGGAACAAGGTTTCCACGTCATCCAAATTCTTAAAAGGAACGCCACGGAAGTGCCGCTGATCCATGTCTTGCTGCTGTAAATACTGCTCCCAATAGTCATTGGCCACTCTGTCACAACTCCGAGGGTCACACCCGTCCACATGTACGGCCAAACACCGAAACAAACATTTCCGGTCTTTGTAGGGCCCATGCGTCCCGCTGGTTAATGCATACAAGCCGTATCGATGAAGCAGCCAAGGAGGGAGTAGTACAGGAGCACCGATAGGATGATCTCTCATTTTCGTGACAAAAAATGTGACGTTGGTGACCCTTTCCACAAGCCATTCGGAATTGGGACGTTGCAACTGGGCCCATTGCAATGCATCCAACGTAGTCAATTGTTCAAGCAGTGGCTGCAGGGAAATGTCTTCCGTTATGGTGAACGGCTGGTCAAACACATACGTATTATTACTCGGGTAATAATACCGCAGCTGGTCCGTGTTCTTGTGCCGTAAAATATACCCAAATGTCATATTCAACTTGAACGCTGTGACCTGGTCTCTGAATATGCTCTCAGCGTAAGTAGACAAATAGGTGAAGTCTTCCAGTCGAAAGTTATACAAATCCAATAGACGACGGTTACGGTGAAAACAATGGCGTATGGTAGGCCAGTGTCGTTGATAAAGCTCCCTCACACGCTCGTCTTCAGGCAAAACTTCTACAGGAGGGACTGCTGGGTCAAAGGGAAAATCTTCTCCACGTGTCATGCTTCCAAACACACGGGTGAGGCTGGATAGAGATGAGACAGGAGCAGGCCGACAGGTTACAAGTCAGGCAGACTGGAACTGGTCAGGATGGCTGGAACTGGGCAGGCAGGCAGGCAGGCAGGCAAATCAGGTCAGTTAAAAACTTCCCAAAGTAATCCAATGATTATAACCCATTCACTAAAAATCACCTACTTTTATATGTTTTTCACCCCATTCCCGAACATTCACGAACCCACTCCGACATCTTGCTTTACAACAGGGCCCACAACCACCATTTTCCTTTACAACAGGGACGACAACCACCATCTTGCTTTACAACAGCACCGACAACCGACATCTTGCTTTCCACCATGCCCAAACAGGCCCGAACACACACGAACACACACGAACAGCTCCGAACCACACCGAACACGCCCGAACACGCCCGAACCACACCGCCATCTTGCTTTACAACAGGGCCGACAACCGACATCTTGCTTTACAACAGGGCCGACAACCCGAACATACCCGAACATTCCCGAACCACACCGCCATCTTGCTTTACAACATGGCCGACCCAACTGTGACGTCACAGAGGTCATATGCAAATTTCTGAGGTCAATGCGCGTCAGGTTGCTCTTTATCCACTACTGTCGTGTTGCGAACTCAAGTCCTATAGCCAGGTTAAAATGTATATAATATCACATCTCCCATAACAGTTAATTCTAATTAGGATTTTTTACATACAACTAGTACCTTTATTTCCGACACTTGTTGTTATTATTCTTCTCAGTTGGTCTACGGATAACACCTTGGTGTTCTTCTCCAGGTTTTCTGAAAAAATACCCCAAAACATTCTGATTCTACAAAGGCATAAAAAACGGAAATATTTTACATATTTATTTTTCGCTCTTAGATCCGAGTGTATTTAGCCTGGAAAACAAAATACTTCTAGGACCAGAACAACAAATTTATTACAATCCCGTGATAATATCTCAGATATCATAATTTTTCTGATTATATTATATAAATAATATATTACATTATTATATGTAATGGAGTAAAACCTGATTTTAGTTGTATACACTGTTATAAATTACCGTTATTTCACAGTGAATGTATGTTGGAGTTTACAGTACATTCAATGGTAAACACATTAATCTGTAAAATTAACTGTGATATTTCGGTTGACATCAACTGCAATGGGTAAACTGCGCACACACGTAACATAAAATTCTTGTTTTCTCTGAAAGGAGATCGATATCTTTGCACACGAAACGCCCCCTTGCAGGAAACATCCGACACCTGTGTTATACGATACAGCATTCAGAGCATTATCAGAACACGCGCTGGGACGGACACAGGGGCTAGCTTTAATTCTCGGTCTATAGTACGGTTTGGTTTTGGTTTTATACATCTTCACATTTCAAGCTAAATACCACACTAACGTTCCGCCATTTAGTGTTCGTCTTGCTTATGCGAAGATGGGTTTTATCTGACTTGGAGTTGTATCCTATACTATTCGTGTAATAATTGCACAGATTCGTTCGTGATTATTCACGAAGCTTGTGGTGATCGCATTTGTAAACACGAAGAGCAATGACCATTTCGGCCTTCCAGTGACCTACGTTGCCGCGGAACCGATAATTGTAGACAATGGTGCCACGTAATTGTATTGTATAAGGAATGTTAAAACAACGGTAATTGTAAATTACAGGGATACCCAATTTTTACAGTTGAATACCTATCAATAAACGGTAATTATAAAATACGGTGCAACATTTACAGTTAAAAGCCTGAAAAATGGTGATTGTAAAATACGGTGAAACGTAATTTTACAGTTGAATGTACTGGCACCTTTTCTGCCAGTACATTTAACTGTGAATGTACGGTGTGATTTATAACAGTGTAGCCGAGGATGCCTTCGCTCCAAATCATTGAGAAAGATAGACCATTGTAGACCAAAATTCATATTTTTTAATGGTTGCAAAATGAACTAGTGATTACACCTCATGATATTGTTAATTTTGATGAGGATAAAATTTATTTTTTTTGATAAAGACGAAAATTCAAGCCGTATTTATCATTCAAGATGGCCGTGCTCAGTGAAATTAATGAGAACAAATGAAATAATGACATGGAGACAGCACGTATATTTTATCTAATAGAATAGATCATATTCGAAGCATGATTGGGGAGCCTACATCTACACAGTCTTAGGAATATCCATTCAAACTCTAGGTCGATTATACAAGACTAAAACTGGATACAAATCCACCCATGTCAAAATCCAACAATTCATGAATCAGTCTGAATCATAAGAATAATTTATATATCATCTCACAAATCGCAGATGAGAAGCATTTTAAACTAGAACTCGTGGACTATTTTGTAATTGATGTGTAATAGATCTGGGCTTTGTTCCTCATACTTATATACCGAAATAATATCCTGTCATCATTGGATGCTCTCGGAGTGGCAGAGGAAATGGTCTGGTTTGTATGTCAGTCACCCTTGAAGTGTCAGCAACAATGCTGATTGCTGGATTTATAGGTACTGTATCAACAGTTGATACCCATCTACCTAAAGTTTGTTTGAGTTACTCTCCTGGTCGTTCCTGCCATCTTGGTCGGAGTGGTCTTGTATTTGTCATCGCAAAAGTAACAGCTCTAATAGGCTGTACCATTAGATGATCATAATCCGCGAATTTGGAGAGGAATGACACGGCGCTTAGGATAATACATTTTCCGTCAAATAGTTTCCCGTCAAATAGAACACGGAAGAATACAGATCGGTGACAACTTGTAAGATCAGATGTGAAGTATTATATATAAAAAAAACAAAAAATTCGTTTCTCAATGTCTTTTCAGACGGGAGAAAATCATGGGGGGGGGGCGTTGTCCGCAGAAAAACATGGTCAGGAAATTGAAAATATCCTCAGAAACCAACAGGTTTTGATTATTCCACTTTAGTATAGGGTCGATAAGTATGTACTCATCTGGAGTACATTATTTCGACTCGCACACCACAGAAAGCTAAGGAATATTGGGGGAGAATACAATTTAAACTGAACTGATTACCGCAGCTGTTCGTATTTTAACGACTTTTGTTACGCTGGCAAGGTGGACTGCTCATTTTCTGAGGTATAATTATTTTATGGGGGAAAAGCGCGAATTTGAAATATTCATGGCTCCAGTAATTTGCTTGCAAAAATGTTGCGAATGGATCAAGGACGGAATGAAGGAACATAGGGGGTGTCAGAGCGATTGTCAAGACAGTACAGAAAAAAATGATAATCAACCTACATTAACCAGCATTTCTCTGAATATTTTCAATAAATTTCTTGATCACCAAGTGATAACTGTAGCAAAAATCAAAATATGTCTGTTTCCGGAAACAGGCTTGAAAAAATTTGAGTAGGTAGGGCCAAAAATTTGTTTTGTTTGGGAAATAAATGTTATTGTGATGTCCAGTGCCCCTGTCACATGTACAATGTTGCTCAAGTTTAGTCATGAATATCCCTCTACTCGGCACAGTAAAATTTCTTTAGGCAGGGAAACGTGCCCAAATTAGAGAAAATATTCAAATTTCATGAATTCTGGCAAAATATCAGACTTACTGATTGAGGAATCAACATAACAGAACATTGATTATCAATGGGAAAAAATATAAAAAAAACTTATTTTATCACAACTTTAATCCCTCTGGTTTGAGCAGTTTGAGACAAGAAACAAGGGAGGCTTTGAATACGCGATTTTGTAGAAAAACGAAAATCTGATTTCACAATTTGATAAATAAGTTTGCTTGAATCTTCGGGGTTTATTTTAGCGCATTATTTCAATGTATTCTTAATAAAACAAAATCGGCAAACTGATTTTCTAGCAAAGAAATGATATGGATTTTGACTGAGTTGCCGACTTCGTTCAAGGAAAAATATTATAGTATTTTTCTTATAATTAGTCGCGGGTTTGAGGGCTTCTGTAAAATCAGCCGTATGGTTAAAATCAATTTCCTTTTTTAGAACGTATATAACAAAGTTATATCTATGGAATGTCATACCACTCTCCGTGATACCTGCTACAAAACTTTAGTTTAGTTTTAGAGCTTTTTTGTACTACCCGTTTTGAATGCCATATTGGTTGTTCACGTGAATCTTCACCAATACATGGTATGTCGTCATAATCTATTCCTTTTTCTCTGGCCAAAGGGCAATAGGCGGGGCGAGATGTCATTCAAGGGTTGCGCTGTTTGTCGTTTGGTTATGAAGACATGAGATTAAACTATTGTCGTTGACAAAGAACGAAAGATTTGAGAATACGGGTGGACCAGTACAGCCGCTATGTTATGCAAATGTCCTCGACACCTCAAAGATTTGGACGCCTCTCAGACACAGCATAACCGTATCCCTTCAATAGTATGGTGATCTGGTTGGACCAAAAGTGTGCCCCGCATTACCTCATCAAAAGCGTGAGCGACAACGCAAAGGGTGACGTCGTATTCAAAAACACGATGTCGCCCTTTCGCGTCGCGTGTCGCCTTTGACAATGTTGAGTGATAGGACGACGACGTCGCTTTCATACACCAGGACGTCGTGTTATTTGTACCTATCAATAGTTCAATTTGTAGGCAGAATTTCAATCAGTGCTCTTCGACGCATCGTAGGTTTACAAATGTAATTAATGAGAGAGCAATCAAATCAAACTATACACTTACAATACCGTTGATGATGTCCGACTCTAATCGACTGGATCAATAATGGGAAATTTGCTATAAAAATGTAAATATAGGTCACACGGCCATCCATAGATTACACCGTCATTGAAATAAATATCGTGTGAAGTTGTCATTTTAATTCATGCAGTCACTCATGGAGGCATTGCCCCTGTCCTTGTGAAGGTAACATCGATTGAGGACACTTTCCCAAAAATAGAACTGAATAGCTCACCCCGCCTATTTCCCTTTGGCCAGAGAAAAAGTAATAGATTATGACGACATACCATGTATTGGTGAAGATTCACGTGAACAAACCTTATGGCATTTAACCCGGGTAGTACAAAAAAGCATTATGACATTCTATAGATATACCTTTGTTATATACGTTCTAAAAAAGGAAATTGATTTTAACCATACGGCTGATTTTACAGAAGCCCTCAAACCCGCGACTAATTATCAGAAAAATACTATAGTTCACTTGCTCGTGTCCGCCGACGCACTTCGGCTTGTGCCATTTCAAGCCAACAACTCAGTATCTTTCTTCCGACGTTGATGGAGAATATGTTTAAAATTGCCCTAGTAATAGTTATCAGGTCAACTAAAGCGTAAACGCCTGCTAAGTTTTCCATTCCCTGATATTCGAGCCCGATTATTCCTCATCTCCATGCTGGAAGAACATCACACTTTACGGTTGTCGCAAAACCAGGCACTCTCCTGCTCAAGAGAACACTTTGATTACCATCGTCACCTCTGAGCAGAGACTGATCGCTTCACAAATACCCGAGGTATATCTATACAACAGGAACATCCGGGTGACTTCGTCAATCTCTTAACGTACAAGAACAACAACATCCACGTTCCGTGTAAAAATTACCCCTTCCAATTTCGAGCATTTCTTCACAAGAAAAACGGATTAATTCTCATCTGCCATCGCCCAAAAACTATACAGACTCACAATATTACAATTGTGACCAGGCCCGGATGTAGAGAGATTGGGAGTCGGACGTGTTTTCACTTCGCTCCGAGAAATTTGTCTATTTCTGCGTATTTCAGCTGATATTAGCTCTGATTTTTGTGTAATATATTTTGTGAATACTTTTGGCAAATACCTGTGGTGAAAGTTTAGAATTATTTCTCAGTTTTTTGCTGTTCAGGGCGTTTTTCTGACTTAGTCAGTTTGGCCTGGTTTGGGAAGGCAGAGAGCCGCCATTACTGCCGCTCGGTCTTTGTGACCGAGAGGGTTGGTGTGTTTTTTCTCTGTCTCCCGCTTCTCTGTTTGTTCGCTGTCTGTAAATATTTCGTATTTTGCTGTTGTATATATATATTTCTCCTTGTTGACTGGATCTAGTCTGAAGTTGGTTCGTTTTTCGTTCGGCTTGCCGTAGGTCGATTTGCACATAATATTTGTGTCAATCGAGGTAGGTTGGATACATGTAACATACCGAAGTTATATTGCTGTGCATTGTAGGCTTAGTCCTAAGTGTACAGCTGTACGCTAGCCAGCCCTCAGAGTACACGTTTGAGCGAGTCTTTTGTTCTCTGTTCTTTTGTTCGTCGGTATCACCTAGCAACGGACCCGGTTTAGAACTGGGCTATTGTTCGACCGAGACAAGGCTCAGAGACAGTGTATTATTGTATTGCTTGTATAGTTTTCACATTCACCTTTAGAGTGAGGCTCCCTCAGGGGGGTAGACGATGTTTGCTCTGTGGGGAGGCACACTACTGAGGTTTGTGTGTGTCACTATTTGTAGTTTGTATTAAGATTCCCTTGTGGACTTTGATTTTTTTTTTTTTTTTTTTTTTCCACTATGGCATTTAGCAAGTTTAATAGGTCACTGAGCCTAAAACTTCACGGTCTAGAGAGAGCAGATCCGGAAGATATATATAACGCATTGAAAGACACTGTTGGATCAGGACCGAAAATTCTTAAAGGTCTAGTACAGGTATCAAATACCTTGTGGAACCTCACAGTAGCAAATGAGAATACCAAAGCTCGACTAGTGCTGGAAGGTATTCACGTTGGAGATAAATTTGGCTATTTTGAGGAAATTGATCCAGGAAAATTGCTGGTAAAAATGAAAGGTCCATGCGATTTCACAGATTCTGAGATCAAACGTGCTTTTGAACTTTATGGGGATGTTCTCTCTTTACAAAGGGAGTTCTACTCGTTTGATAGACAGTTTGAATCGGGAGTTCGAAGAATTTGGATGACGAAATTCAAACGTGATCTTCCTTCTTCTATTTTGATTGGAGGTTTGAGACTTCCTGTATGGTATAACGGTCAAGTAAAAACATGTTATACTTGTGGATCAGAAGATCACATGAACTGGAAGTGTCTTTTGAAAAATAAATGCCTGATTTGTCATCAGGGAGGGCACTTTAAAAAAACCTGTCCAGATGCCAAACAGGTTCCTGAAGATAACGCAGCTAATGATAGAAGAGATGATTTGTTGAATTCTCGCTTTGTTCCGGCTGCAGGAGTTGGAAAACTTTCTGCCGAGGCTATCCGACAGAAACAACAGTACCATAAAGATGCATGGAAGACTGTAGGTCGTAATGGTAAAGCCACTGAACGTCAACAGGAGATAGTTGCCGCTGAGAGCAAAGAGAAAACCTCAAACCACTACGAGGCTCTCGGTGACGAGATGGAGGTAGGTTGTGGTTTGAAAGATGAAGATGAAGGTGATAGTGAGGTTTGCAATGATGAAGATGTCAGTGAGAGTGAGGGTTGCGATGATGTAGAAGTAAAGGCAGGTGAGCAGAAGTCAGGTGATCAGAAGTCGATTTCTGATAAAACTGAAAGTGTTGAAGTAGTAGTAACTTCAGAAGTTGAATTCAAGGGGAAAAACTTACCGGATACTGGTAGTGTTTCGGATCAGAATGCACTTGTGCAGCCTGTAGATTCCTTCATTAATCCTATTCACTCCGGTGTAGGTATTAACTTCACACCAAACGAAGAAGTAATGGAAGAGTTCTCAGGAAAAGAAAGTAGTCAGCAGTCTGGTAGTGATAAAGCCATCTCGAATAAGAATGAAGAGAATGCAATGGATATCGGCGAGGAGCCTGAGGTGGTCGATGCTAATCCCACTTCTAGCAGTGATACATGCATTCTTTCTGATGAGGATTTTCAGGATTGTAACGATCGCCCGTTAATAGGCGAGACTTCCTTGAACCAAAGGTCTAGGGACTTGTTGGGACAAGAGAGACAGAAAGAAGTTTGTAAAAAGGAAAATCAAAAAGGCAAGAGAGAACAAAGGAAAAAAGAAAAGAAGGGTCAAAAAGGATTACCCAAAATAAAACGTACATAATGGCTAAGCTAACCTTATATATCTTGACTTGGACAGCTTTGTGTTTTATTTCTATATACGGACTGAAGATGGCTCAACCACCAACTATCGTTCAGTGGAATTGCAGAGGAGTTTGGCCAAATTTAAATGAACTCCAATTATTAACTCAAGATTATGAACCATCAGCTTTTTGTCTCAACGAGACCTTTCTGAAGAAAGCAGATAAAGATAAATTTAAATTTCGCCAATACACACCTTATCATTCCTATGCTTTAGACGAAAACGGAAAAGCTACTGGCGGCTCCTCAATATTGGTTAAAATGGGTGTGTTACACAGTCCTGTTGATTTAGTGACATATTTACAAGCTGTAGCGGTTCGTATTACCTTGAATTCTGTTTTCACATTATGCACGGTGTACATACCTTCTTCTGGTAGTCTCCGACTAAATGAACTTCAAGATCTTTACGATCAGCTCCCGAAACCTTGTTTATTGATGGGTGATTTTAACGGACGTAACATCCTCTGGGATAACGAAGACAATTGTAAAGGTAAAATTCTCGAAAATTTTATATCAAATAATTCGTTGTGTATTTTTAATGATGGTTCTTATACACATTTGTCCTCGGCTCATGGAACCTATTCAGCATTGGATATCTCACTTTGCGGCCTGCCTATTCTTGAAGAATTTTCTTGGTCTGTTCATGATGACCTTTGTGGAAGTGATCACTTTCCCACTGTTCTAAAAGCTGTTCATTCAGCTGATGATCCTCATTCCACAAGGTTTAATTTCAAGAAAGCAAACTGGCCCGAGTTTGAAAAGCTTTGTTCACAAAAACTACAACCAGTCTCCTTCGCTGATGCTTCAGATCCTATACAGCTATTCTCAGATATGTTGATAGAAATTGCCAACCAAACCATTCCCACATCTTCAGGAGTTGCACATATTAAGAAACCTTGGTTTAATGATGACTGTAAAGAAGCAAGAAAATGTAGGAAGAAGGCTGAACGATATTTCCGCCGACATCCTAATCCTGAAAATTTGAAAGATCTCAGAGTTACAAGAGCTAAAGCCCGTAGAACCATGAAACAGAATAAACGTGATTCTTGGAGAAATTATGTTTCTAAGATAAATACTCATACACCAATAACAAAAGTTTGGAATATGATCCAAAAAATAAAAGGTAAAAGCTCCAAGTCCAGCGTTCATCATCTCAACGATGGAAATCAGGTGATTACTGACAAAGTAGAAATTGCAAATAAATTAGGAGAAACAATTGCCAAAAACTCTTCATCAGAAAATTATGTACCTAAATTTCAAAGTTTCCAAAAAAGGGAAGAGGAAAATGACCATCTATCTGCGCATATGTAAGGCTGTTTCAATCGCTATGGGATACTATGAATAATAACAAACTTCACGAGTTCAAAAAAACGGTTGGTTATACTCACCTGAACAGTGATAAAGGCTTCGACCAGGCCATGATTAGACGATGTAGGATCGGTCACACACGATTAACTCATGAATATTTACTAAAACAGGAGCCGATTCCAAGGTGTATACCTTGCCATGAAGATCTGACGGTGAGACATATTCTCCTGGACTGCATAGATTTTAAAACTGTAAGAGATACTTTTTATCGAGCAGATACGCTCGAAGATCTTTTTAGCAGAGTGAAAGAAGATTGTATTTTAGGTTATTTGAGAGAGATTGGTTTGTTGTACAAATTTTAATGTTTGTACCTGTTTTAACGCATTAGCTTACCGAGTTTTTGAATTGATTGCTTAGAATTTTGTTTGATCGTCGCTATATAGCTGAAATATTGCTGAATGCGACGTTAAACCCTAATTCTCTCTCTCTCTCTCTCTCCTTCATTTGTATCGATCGCTTGTTCGTTCCAAACTCGATTATGGTTCTATTGTTTACAATGGTGCAAGCAAGTCAAACTTGGCAAAGCTAGATCCTATTCTCCATCAAGGACTAAAGCTTTGCCTCGGTGCGTTCAGAACATCACCCAAAGAAAGCTTGTACGTAGAAGCGGATGAAATTAAATTCACTTCCGGTAATCACGAAGGCTATAACGCTTCGTTTACAATTGAAGAACTCCATGCTTCTCTCACGAAAGCTCATGATTCTGCTGCAGGCCCTGATAATATTCATTAACAGCTTTTGAAACATCTACCGGAATCATCTCTAGAAATCCTATTACGCATATTCAATAGACTTTGGTATAGAGAAGAATTTCCTCCGTCTTGGCACAATGCCATAGTTATACCAGTACCAAAGCCTGGTCGTGACCATACAGACCCTGGTAATTATCGTCCTATTTCACTGACTAGTTGTGTCTGCAAAACAATGGAACGCATGATAAATGATCGCCTTGTTTGGTACCTGGAAACTGAAAAGAAACTTACTGATATTCAAGCTGGTTTCCGAAAAAATAGAAGTACCATTGATCATTTAGTCAGATTAGATTCGTTTGTTAAGAATGCTTTCGCCAAGAACGAACATGTGGTTTCTATCTTTTTTGATTTAGAAAAAGCCTATGATACTACATGGAAATACGGGATTCTTAAAGATCTTCAAAAGATGGGATTAAAAGGTCGTTTACCAGTTTTTATTTCCAACTTTTTGAATGATAGACAATTCCAAATTCGTTTGGGTACAACTATGTCTGATCATTTTGATCAAGACCAGGGTGTCCCACAGGGCAGTATTTTGTCTACTACTCTGTGTAGTATTAAGATCAACAGCCTGGCTGCAGTTCTGAATAAATCAATTGATGGCTCACTTTTTGTAGACGATTTCAATATATCGTGTAGTGGGAAAAGTATACACAGTATTGAGAGAACATTACAACTTTGTCTACACAGAATTCAGAAATGGTGTCTAGAAAATGGTTTCAAGTTCTCCAGAGCTAAGACAAATTGTATACACTTTTGCAGAAAATACTTCCAGCACGAAGATCCAAAACTAAAATTAGACGGAACTGAAATCAAAGTAGTAAAGAGGTCAAATTTCTAGGCATGTGGTTTGATCAACGACTAACATTCAAATCACATATAAATTGCTTAAAAGCCAAATGCACGAAAGCTCTGGATTTGTTGAAAATCGTTGCCAGCTATAAGTGGGGGGGGGGGAGATCAGCAAACTCTCCTTCATTTATATCGATCGCTTGTTCGTTCCAAACTCGATTATGGTTCTATTGTTTACAATGGTGCAAGCAAGTCAAACTTGGCAAAGCTAGATCCTATTCTCCATCAAGGACTAAGGCTTTGCCTCGGTGCGTTCAGAACATCACCCAAAGAAAGCTTGTACGTAGAAGCGGATGAAATTCCTTTAGAACTTCGGAGAATTAAATTATCGCTGCAATATATCACAAAACTGCGTTCGAACCACTCAAATCCTGCATTATAACTGTGTTTTCAACCCTGAGTACGCAGATTTATATTCGCTAAAACCCTCGATTATTCCACCTCTTGGAATCCGTATGAAACCACATCTTGTAGCAGCTGGTATTAAAGTTAGTCAGATTTTACCTAACGAGCTCTTGTCAACTCCACCATGGCAGTTAGCCACACCAGAAGTAGATATTTCACTGACTAAATATAAAAAGGCAGACACGAGCCAGCTCGTGTATACTCAGGAATTCGGTCTACTGAGAGAGAAATACAGTTCACATCAGGCTATTTATACAGATGGTTCTAAAGATGGTGAGAGAGTAGCATGTGCTACTATCTTTAGTTCCAAAACTAAAACGTATCGACTGCCAGGTAAAAGTTCCATATTTACTGCAGAAGCAAAAGCTCTATTATCTGCTTTGGAAGGTATTGGATCCACTAGAAGGAAAAAATATGTCATATTCTCAGATTCACTGTCATGCCTTAAAGCAATTAAAAATGGAAATTCCACTCATCCCACCATCTTGGAAATTCTACAATTATGACACCAGATTTGATCAACAGATATTGTGTTTTGTTGGGTGCCTAGTCACGTTGACATCAAAGGCAACACTGAAGCTGATAGACTAGCTAAGGCAGCTTTAGATGGAGAAGTTGACCCTGTTGGTCTCCCATACAGCGATTTCAGACCATCTATCTGCGCATATGTAAGAAGGCTGTTTCAATCGCTATGTGATACTATGAATAATAACAAACTTCACGAGTTCAAAAAAACGGTTGGTTATACTCACCTGAACAGTCATAAACGCTTCGACCAGGCCATGATTAGACGATGTAGGATCGGTCACACACGATTAACTCATGAATATTTACTAAAACAGGAGCCGATTCCAAGGTGTATACCTTGCCATGAAGATCTGACGGTGAGACATATTCTCCTGGACTGCATAGATTTTAAAACTGTAAGAGATACTTTTTATCGAGCAGATACGCTGGAAGATCTTTTTAGCAGAGTGAAAGAAGATTGTATTTTAGGTTATTTGAGAGAGATTGGTTTGTTGTACAAATTTTAATGTTTGTACCTGTTTTAACGCATTAGTTTACCGAGTTTTTGAATTGATTGCTTAGAATTTTGTTTGATCGTCGCTATATAGCTGAAATATTGCTGAATGCGACGTTAAACCCTAATTCTCTCTCTCCATATTTGGCGAGCGATGCGAGACGATTTTTTTTTAAATGTATTTCCTCGTGCCAGTTTGACTCATTACAAAGTATTGACGAAAATTTTCATGAGAACGGGTCAAAATATAGGAAATTTGAGTAAAATATAGGAAAATATAAGAATGACTAAAAAGCATAGGAAAATATAGGAAATATAGTAGGCACTGAAGGCCTGAATACTTTGGCTCCTCAAATTGTTTCTGAAAACTCGGCTATTCATGAAGTCAGTCAAAAGCATTCTGTAAATGTAATCATTTTTTTAACTACATAACTCCACACTCCGGAAATCCAACACCATATCCTTAATGTTAACTGACACAAGGCCATTGCTCAGCATAGCCTCTCGGGATAGTTCACAAACTGAATCCCCCTTTCTCGATATAACTGTCGTTAATCTTTGGACAAAGGGTTTGTGCCTGCAGGTGCATTGATGTGTGACTCCCGATATAAATCTGAGGTTCATAAATTTCCTCTTCTTATTTTTACAACACAGCAATACTTTTAATCAATGATAATTGGAACGGGGGGATAATTTGATGCACATTTACCTTATTTACACAAATTATCAATAGTTAAAGAGTCAGCTCATGTTGGAGGGATAGGGAGTGAATTACGTTAGTACATTGCCTATTGGTGTAATACAAACTCATACTGCAAAATAGTGGGCAAAATAATACCGACGGTCACGTCTAGTAAAGGCAATTTCATTAATGTCATGGTAGAGCGCGTAAGCGCAGCGGAGTCCGATTGATGAACAACATGTGAGCAATACAAATGGAGCTAAAGGTAAATCGTGTAATAATTGCAGGGTTAGCTCCATGTTATTGACACAAGTGCAGGCACTCTGATAAGCGAAGGCGAGTGAAAAACACGCGCCTAACATTACTCGAGGGATGCAATTAGCACCCCCAAATGACAAGCCCAAGAAATGTCCTGCTTTTGCTGATGTCAGAAGTGTGGTTTACGATGTCTTGCTGCTATTATTGAAACAGTGGATTGCTTCATTCAGCAAGAAACTAACCTTATGTTAATTATTTTTCTTGGAAACTGGTGCAAACAAGCCACCTTCCACCACATATAATTTTTTGATTGACTAGTGCTGAAACTGTCTGGATGTTCGACGAGACGATTGACATTGTAGACAAATAAGTGTTCTCACATCAACTAGAATAATCTGGAGAACTTCTTGGCTGGAATTTTAAACTCTGTTTCCTATTTGTAAATTTGCAGAAATGTTTATATTTCTTATTCGTATGCTTTCATGCGTGTGCCCACAACTGCCCGCCATACTTGCACCGACGAACCACATTCCCAGGTACTAGGTCCAATCATGGCTTCATGCTGCCATGGTATAAAGGTTAAAACGAACTAAATGACGTCACTTCCGCCAAAGGTGGATGTTCGTCACTTCCGCCAAAGGTGGATGTTCGTGGTAAGCATATCCCGCATTAAATGCTCAGTTGTGTTATTACTGGATAATATCATAACTAACTTTTATTGTGTTTCGCTAACTTAGTAAGTGTCGATTAATTTCTGAAAAAAATTGTGACAGTCGCGAGCCTGTGTTCTTTTCAGGACACAATCAAACGACGATACACACGTGACCAGCTCAGACGGTTGAAAAGTGCTCGTCTCAGAAGACAGTTTGCGTTCTCAAAAATCAATTGGATTGGAGTGTGGTTTGGTACATTTCACGTGAAGTGGGAGGAGTGGTAGTCAACAACATCGGTGTGTAGTTCCAGGTTAAAGTACAAGAAGGTCAGTTTTTCAGGGGCGAACTGAACCTGTTTAACCTGGAACGTAATGGGACTAAACTATAGTTCATTGTTACCTATATGAATGCGGTGATGAAAGAAACTATGGGATTGGGGTTGTACGAGTTGTACAAAGTAACTTCCGCTTTGTTCAAGGGAAACAACTCGTATTGATAGCTAGACATTGCAATCGGAGTTTGAGAGAGGAATTCCAAGTACAGAAATACGTTTTCATTTTTTTTTTGTGACAAAAAAACGAGGCGTGGGGAAAAACATAGCTTGATTATTTTTTAGGAGCATGATGGTGCACGCGCGCCTCAAATCAGAATGCATAAAGTGCTTTTAAATAGATCTTTGTGTGGTAGGAATCAAGGCGGGATCCTGATTTTGGTCAATTAAGGTTATTTCAGGTCATTCTTGGGGTCAATTAAGGTTAAAAATGGGTAAAAATCTGTATAAATTAACATCCACCGTATTGTTTATTATCAAAAAGTATCCAAGCTAAATTAGTTGTAAGTAGTGTAGAATGTAAGATAGTCATTGATAACACGTTTATTGTCAGAATTAAGGTTATTTTAGGGTGACTTTTGGGTCAAATGAGGTAAAAAGAATTGTGAAAATCGGTTATATGCTCAATACTAATTGTTACATATTCAAGCTGAATCAGTATTCAAGTTGAATCAGTTGAATGTAGTGTAGGGTTGGAAGCAGTCATTGATAAAATGTTAATTATTAGAGTTACGGTCAATTTAGGGTCACTTGAGTCAAATGAAGTAAACAATAGGTGAAAAATTATAAATTAATATTCACAATATGAATTGTTACAAATGACTATTCAAACTGAATTAGAAGTATGTAGTGCAAGGTTTAATTGGTCATGGATAACACCTTCATTATTCAAATTAAGAACATTTTAGGGCAACTGTTTGGTGAATGGGGTGAAAAATGGGTACAAATCAGTTATAAATTATATCCACAACACTAATTATTACGAATGGGACGAAAAGCGAATTAGTTGTACCGGTGTGTAATGTAGGGTTTAACCCTACCTGGCCTGGGGGGTGGGGGCACTTTCCGCCCCCTCCCCCCAAGTAGTATACAAAGCGTATTGGCATTCTTATTGACCTCAGAAATTTGCATATGACCTCTGTGACGTCACGCGACAGCCAATCAGAAGCTAGTATTGTGTCACATGGGGTGTGGTGGATGGTGGGTGGTGGGTTTAAGATGGCGGCTGTGGTGGATGGTGGGTGGTGGGTTTAAGATGGCGGCTGTGGTGGATGGTGGGTGGTGGGTTTAAGATGGCGGTTGTGGTGGATGGTGGGTGGTGGGTTTAAGATGGCGGCTGTGGTGGATGGTGGGTGGTGGGTTTAAGATGGCGGCTGTGGTGGATGGTGGGTGGTGGGTTTAAGATGGCGGATTGTAGAAAAACGTATAAAAGGAGGCGATTTTTAGGGAGTATTCATTGCACTACCTACCTGACTCACGTGACCAGCCTGCCTGCCTGCCTGCTTGCCTGCCTGCCTGCTTGCCTATCCGCTTGTATGAGACGAAAGCATGAGACGTGGAGAAGATTTTCCCTGGGACCCAGCAGCACCTCCGGTTGAAGTCTTGCCTGAAGACGAGCGTGTCAGGGACATTTATCGACGTCACTGGGCTACCATACGCCATTGTTTTCACCGTGACCGTCGTCTATTGGACTTGTATAACTATCGACTGCAGGACCTCACGTATTTGTCTACCTATGCCGAGAACATTTTCACAGATCAGGTGACAGCGTTCAAGTTGAATATGACATTCGGGTACATTTTACGGCACAAGGAGACGGACCAGCTGCGGTATTATTATCCCAGCAATAATACCTATGTGTTTGATCAGCCGTTCACGGTGACGGATGCGATTTCTCTGGAGCCACTCCTCGACCAATTGACTACGTTGGATCCATTGGAATGGGCCCGGTTGCAACGCCCCAATACCCAATGGCTTGTGGAAATGGTGACCAACGTCACATTTTTCGTCACGAAAATGAGAGATCATCCTATCGGTGCTCCTGTACTACTACCCGCGTGGTTGCTTCATCGAAAAGGCCTGTATGCATTAACAGGAGGGACAAATGGGCCCTACAAAGACCGGAAATGTCTGTTTCGGTGTTTGGCCGTGCATGTGGACGAGTGTAACCCCAATTGTTGTGACAGAGTGGCCAATGACTATTGGCAACAGTATTTACAGCAGCAAGACTTGGATAAGCGGCACTTCCGTGGAGTTCCGTTCAAGAATTTGGATGACGTGGAAACACTGTTCAACATCAATATCTTTGTATACCGATTACGATGCGAGGAGGATACATTTGTGGCTGAATTGGTTCGTCGTTCAACAGAACGGTATGTTGCTACGATGAAAGTCAATGTGTTCGACGACAATGGCGTGAGTCATTTTTCGCTGATCTACAATATGAACCAGTACGCTCAGTCTTTCAGTTGTACCCAGTGCCATCGGGTGTTTCACCGTTCCACCGACTTACATCGCCACGAGAAAATCTGTGACAACAGTGTCAAGCGAGTATATCCGGGTGGTGTGTATCATAATGCGCCTACTATTTTCCAGGAACTGGCCGATGAGGGTGTGATCATACCGGATGTGGATCGTTATTTTCCCTACCGGGCGTGTTACGATTTTGAGGCCCTGTTGGAGCCCATGGACATGTTTTCAGCGAAAACGCAGTGGACGCAGCGCCATATTCCTCTGAGTGTCAGTATTTCCAGCAACGTACCTGGCTATGACGCTGCACCGGTATGTTTCGTGTCCACGGGGGATTCCCATGAGTTGATCATCCGCATGATGGAGTATTTAGAGGAAGTCAGTGCGGCTAGTACAGAACTATTGGTGTCCAAGTTCCAGGACGTACTGGACCAGCTGGACGATCGGATTCCTATACCGGGTGTAGCGTTTAGTGACGATGAAGAGTCCGAGTCCGAGTCGGAGCCCGAGTCGCAGCCCCTGCAGTCGCAGGATGTGCCTTTACCGAAACCGTATGCGGAGAAATTGAAAGTGCGCTTCTTACAATATCTAGGCCAGTTACCGGTGCTAGGTTTCAATTCGGGACGCTATGATTTGAACATGGTGAAGGAATTTCTTTACCCCTACTTGGCCCAGTCGAATACCCTCAAGTCCGTGATCAAGAAGATCAATAATCATATGGCCCTCACTACCACATCACTGCATTTCCTGGATGTACGGAACTACTTAGCTCCTAATTGTAGCTATGATCAGTGGGTCAAGGCATATAACTGTGCACAAACCAAAGGCAGGTTCCCTTACACGTATATATCAACGCTCGATCGTTTGCAGGAAACACAGTTGCCACCCCGGGACGCCTTCTTTGATGATTTGAAGCAAGTGGAATGTCCGGAAGACACGTACCGGGAACTACAGCAGGTATGGAACGATCAACATATGCACACCTTGCGAGATTTCCTGATATGGTATAATAACCTAGATGTGGTTCCTTTCCTGGAAGCGGCCGAGAAAATGGTGCAACTCTTTCGTCGCCAAATGCACGTCGACATCTTCAAGGAGTGCTTGAGTTTACCGGGTCTGGCGCTTCGCCATCTTTTTCAACAGTGTGCTACGTACTTCTCGCTGATACAGCAAAAAGATGCAGACATGCATGATTGTCTAAAGCAGAACATTGTCGGCGGACCGAGTCTTATTTTTCACCGTTATCACGAGAAGGACGTCACTACTCTCCCCAGTGGAAAACCCTGTGCTAAGATCATCGGATTCGATGCGAATGCCTTGTACCTGTGGTCGCTGGCCCAACCTATGCCCAGTGGCCATTATACACGTTGGTTGGCGGAAGATCGGCATTTTACACCGCAACGTACACCCTACAAGCATCTGGCTGATCAGTGGTTGGATTGGGAAGCCTATCGACGGGGAATTTATATACGACACCAAACCAACGCCACAGAGAAGCGCATAGGAGATCGTCGACTTCCCGTCGATGGGTTTGCCCTGGTGGGTAGCACACCCACCGTATTCCAATTTTACGGTTGCTATTGGCACGGTCACGAATGCCATTTCAGCGCTGGACGCTTCAACGAACGACGTGGAAAAACACCGGAAGAATTACGGCAAGAAGTAGTGGAGAACGGTGATTATGTGAAAGAGAGAGGATACCATCTGATTGAAATGTGGGAGTGTGAATTTCACACGATGTGCCAGGCCCTGCCCCATTTACGACGTTTCCTAAAAGAGCGCGAGTACCCCTTGAGTCGTCGGCGACTTCTGAGTCTGCCACAGATGTTCGACGCCATTCGTTCGGGGGACCTCTACGGCTTTGTCGAATGTGATTTGCATGTTCCCGACACTCTCAAGCCTCTCTTCGCCCAGTGCCCTCCCATCTTTAAGAACACGCTGGTGGGTCGGGCTGATATTGGGGACACCATGAGGACCTATGCGGAGCAACACGAGTGTTTGCCTCAACCTCGACGGATGTTGATTGGTAGTATGTGGGCCGAGAAAATCTTGCTGGGCACTCCCTTACTGCAGTGGTACATGAACCACGGTTTGGAAATTACCCAAATATATCAAGTGATACAGTACGTACCCGACGCTTGTTTTGCGGAGAATGCCGACATCGTGACGTCGGCCCGTCGTCAAGGTGATGAATACCCGAGTGAGGCCATCATCGGTGAATGTTGGAAATTGACTGGCAATGGTTATTATGGAAAAACGGTTACGAACCAGAATAAGCACGTCAACGTGAACATTTGTACTACTACCCAAGCCCGCAAAAAAGTGAATTCTCCTCTGTTTCGGTCCGTGGAGGTCATCAATGACGACACCTATGAAGTCACTTCAGCCAAGAAGACTATCCGTTACAACCTACCCCTGCAGATTGGGTGTATGGTATACCAGGTGGCCAAGCTGAGGATGCTGCAGTTTCTGTATGATTTCATGGGTGTGTATTTTAATCCATCAGACTGGCAACTCATGGAGATGGATACGGACTCGGCCTACATGGCCGTCTCTAATGCGGATTGGGAGTCCCTGGTGAAACCGGAGTTACGTACCCAGTATGAAGCGGAACGCGATCAGTGGCTACCTCGACGTGACCATTACCAGTACGATAAGCGTACGCCGGGCCTGTTCAAGCTGGAGTGGAGTGGGGATGCTATGATTGGTCTCTCCTCCAAGACGTATTACTGTTACGGAGGAGGAGACCAAAATAAGTTTAGCTGCAAAGGGGTGAGCCGGCGCGATCCCAACATCGACAAAGCCTTGTACTTGAACGTGCTGCAAAGCCAGGCCAGTGCGAGTGGTACTAACCGAGGATTTCGGGTGGTGGATCACCAGATGCGGACGTACATTCAGCAACGAGACGCCTTTACTTTCTTTTACCCGAAACGGAAAGTGTTGGCCGATGGTGTGAGCACCACTTACTTGGACTTGTGAACAATGTCGAACTATAACTGTTGATACACAAATGTAAAAGTCAGGATGGCCGAGTGGTCTAAGGCGCCGGTATTAAGTGCTGGTCGGCATTGCCGTACGTAGGTTCGAATCCTACTCCTGACAGAACTTTTTTGTACCTTAATCCTACCACTACTACTACTATTCTATTTGTATCTATTCTATATCTTCTTGTGCACTTAAATAAAAAAAAGAAGTCAAACCCCCATCATTTTTTGTGTTTTTTCATCAATTTTTATTCAACATCAATGAACGTCAGAACAACAACGTCATAACAATAACATGATAATAAAAAATAAACAAGTGGCCTGCGCGCGCAGTGCATTTTTAAGTTAACCAGAGAAATGGAGCATGCACATTAAAACGAGAGGCCGTCCAGTCATAGACCAGGACATCACGGTCTTCGGCTTGACAATAATCATCAAACATGTGTACGATGGTTGGCATAGAATGTCCTCTACTTCGGTGAGTGAGATAAAACACACAGTACTGTCCGCACACACTGAGTAGTGTCCTTGTAATCTTTGAGTATTCCAACGCCACATTGTAGTGGAGACGTCCATGAATTTCACCAAATCGGCATGTAGGGGTGCAAGTCCGTAGGAATCAAAGTAGTCGCCTTGGCCTAGGGTGTCCACGTACACAGCTACCCAATGTTCACCGGGTTGACACCCCGGGTCTGTATTCAGGATGTAGGCTGCTGGGGTGGTGGAGTGGGTGGGAAACACATTGCGTGGAAACACACCTCGAAAGGGGATCTTCGGATCTCGCTGGAGTATACCCATCAGCTGTTCTGTATCCATGACTCTAGTTGGCGTAGTCACACAGCACGTTTCTTTGCTGATCCACGCTGATGACGTTATCAAACTCGGCGTAGCAAATCACGTTAATGGTCTGGGCTAGAGCGGTGGCGAAACGCAGTTCCAACCGTAGGTTTCCTTTCTTCAGCAAGGCCAGTTGATGATCGTGTTCCAAGGTGGGAGTGAGGTCAAAGGCGAACAGTGTGTACCCCTTGCTAAAGTCTCGTCGAGTGATGGTATTTCCTTCGTCCTGGTTGTTTTGTCCTGTGGCTGTAAACAGGTTCAGGTAGCTGCGCACATAGTTTTGGTTACCAAAATCCGGTTGTAAGGGGCGGGCTGGAATTTGATGGCCAGCCACGTGCAGTGCCAAAAAGTTCAGTTTGAAATGTTGAAAGGCCAACGGATTCTCATCCCATGCGCCATTGAAAGCGGTGTTGGTCACACACGCTATGGTAATACGTTTAGGGAGATCCCCTAAAAATAAATTTTCACGATTGGCCATCATCGTACCGCCTGGCACAGAGAACACCTTGGTCTGTACGCGTCGGATGGGGTACAGGGCTGGTTTTTTCGATAAGGCTTCCATGTGACTCACCAACACGCCCTGTTGCAAATCTACCGTACGCACAAACAGGGCTGCATCTTCTAGGATGATCTTGTAATTGGGGGCCGCTCCACCGGCCATTAAGGCGAACGCAGGTGTGGAACGGATCAACTTGATCTTGATGGATACACCGTTCATCATGTAGCGGTCTTGCAGGAACAGATCGGCGTGCAGTCGTCCCATCATATCGACGGACTTGCTATCGACTGACAAGTTTTTGCGGTTGGTCAACCCATTATTGGCAGCCAGCACGCTATTCATGGAGCCGGGTGTATCCTTGTAGTACAGCGCGGCTTGCAAGTGGGATTTTTTGGCATCTGAACCGTACGACAACAGCGTCTCCATGTAGGCTCGGTACGGGTACGTATTGGTCGACGTACTGATGAGTTTATCGCTCAGACTCATATCCACCTGTTGGAACAAGGAGTGCAGCCAAAGATTCACTGGGCCTACTACTGCATCGTCCACTATTTTGGCTTTCACGTACAAGTAGGTGTGGGCTAAATCCAGGTAGGCTGTATCTTTGTTTTCAATGGTAAATTCCACAGGGCCCGTCCCCGTCAGGCTAGCCAGGGGTCGATGTTCTACCCAACGTCCTTCGGCTACACTGGTTTGGGTGGGTGGAATAGTCCACAAATCCAATTCACTGTTGGTAGACGGACACGACTCGGAGTGAATGAATGCCATTATGCGAAGATGTCTCTCCTACTACCCTTCTTCTTCTTCTTGTGGGTCTTAGCCCTGCGGGGTGTGCGTCGTCGGTGTGTTGGACGTCGAATGACTCTTCGCTGTGTCCGGGGTTGTCTTTTAAGGGCTTTGGCGATCAAGACGCTGCCGGCTTCTTTAGCCCGTCGTTTCAAGGCTTGTCGGGGTGCTGTGCCTCCCATCACATCACCAGCCACGCGCAATCCACTGCGTACCGCTTGTTTGCCTACCGCTTTTACACCCCGTGTCACCAAGGGTAAGAACGTTTTCACAATGCTGCCCAGTATGTTTCCCAATCCGTGACCTCGTTGCATGCGTGCACCGCTAAAGATGGGCAAGCCTCCCCCGTTTGTTTCTTGTAGTAGTCGGCATAGCTGGGTGTATGACACTGGTAAGGCACGTACATTATACGAAGTGAGGAGAACGGGCTTGTCGGAAATGAAGTGTCAGCACCACTTTTCCTCGTTCGAATGGCACCGGGTGTCCCGTGTCATCTCTTATATCTACCGTGATCGTGTTGATATCGGTATGTCGTACGGGCAGGTAGAGTATATGGTTGAAACTCTGGTTGACTTGATCGCCATACGACTTGCTAATGGGCACCACCCGTAACAGAGGTGTGTTCACATCACCCACAATATGGTTGTCCACTGCGTCCGAGTAGACGTAGAGTGCGTACATGCCTACTTTCATATCCATCACATCGTCACCGTTGTCGGTGGTGGGCCCCGGGTACACTCTGTAAGGCAGACCTAACATTTGCTGTAGTGTAGGACTGAGTGTCACAGTCACGTTAGGGCTCAGCAGGATACAGGCCTTGTCGTTGTGTGGGTTGACAGTCAAGATTATGTGATTCTTGAAAGGGTAGACTTGCAGGGGTTTTGATTTATTCGTGGCCTCCCGTAGAGACTTCTGGGGCGTATCGTATTGGCCTTCGGGGAGAATGAGTTTGGTGACTTTGCCTTCGTACGTCACTTCGTACCATACTTCTTGGTCTCGTACGTTGTACCACGAGTAAGGGTAATGAATATCTACCAGTCCACATTCCCACCGACCCGGTAAATGTAACGGTTGTGGTAATTGAGTGACATACTTGGCCAAGGTGTTGTCAGGAAACACATCGAGTGAACTATTACTGGGCAACGTCAGGTAAAACATGACGACTGAGCTGTTCTGGCTTCTGCACCGGGTTTTTATAGGGAGGTCATCCTCCCCCCTTAGCAAGGTACCCCTTAGTAAGGGTCCCAGTAAGGTCCCCAGGTCTTGGGCTGTTTACCTCGGCGTGATGGTCGCGGTGACTTAGCTCTGGGGGTTTGCAGGGGATGACGTGGTAAAAGGGGTGACGAAGTAGGTGCCCGCCGTGAAGGTGTTTTGGGCGGCGTCTGAGGTTGCCATTCACGTTCCCAGGTAGGGGGAAGTCGAGAGGCTGCTTGCTGCATCCACTTCCAGCGTTCACGATTTCCTACCAATTCTTGAGGAGTGTGTGTGTCTTTTAATCCCTGAGCAAAGGCTTCCCAGCCCGGTGGCTTAGAGTGTTTGCGAGAACGTACCATATCGTTGATTAAATCCGTCATATGAGATCCCGGCACCACTTGGTTTCGAATCAGTAGTTTTCCTTCAGCGTTCCAACCCATATCGGCATTCTCTTTCACCCGGTCCAACAATAAACGCGCCTTGGTCTTGAAGGCTTTAGGCACACTGGCCAATACTTCCTGTTCCAGCTGAGGTGAGGCAGAAGATGAAGATGGCGGGGATGTGAGTGTAGGCGTTGTGGACGTTGTGGGTAGTTGTGGTGTACTACTACTCCCTCTATATTGATCCATAAACGTCTGGTACCGGTTCAGCGTATGATGGTAGAGTTGAATTTTCTCGTGATCGGGTAGTCGACGTTGGAGTATACTATTCATCTCTTCATCCAGAGAGCCCGGATGTAGAGAGATTGGGAGTCGGACGTGTTTTCACTTCGCTCAGCTGAAATACGCAGAAATAGACAAATTTCACGGATATTAGCTCTGATTTCTGTGTAATATATTTGGTGAATACTTTTGGCAAATACCTGTTGTGAAAGTTTAGAATTATTTCTCAGTTTTTTGCTGTTCAGGGCGTTTTTCTGACTTAGTCAGTTTGGCTTGGTTTGGGAAGGCAGAGAGCCGCCATTACTGCCGCTCGGTCTTTGTGACCGAGAGGGTTGGTGTGTTTTTTCTCTGTCTCCCGCTTCTCTGTTTGTTCGCTGTCTGTAAATATTTCGTATTTTGCTGTTGTATATATATTTCTCCTTGTTGACTGGATCTAGTCTGAAGTTGGTTCGTTTTTCGTTCGGCTTGCCGTAGGTCGATTTTCACATAATATTTGTGTCAATCGAGGTAGGTTGGATACATGTAACATACCGAAGTTATATTGCTGTGCATTGTAGGCTTA
>JAVTVY010056123.1:0-30556 GCA_036873755.1 Hanleya hanleyi | reverse complement strand
CACTGGGGGGACTCCCACTGGGAATACCCCGATATCTAATAATTCCCAGGTGTCGTTTGTTGGTCGTCAACCAATTTCGACACTCCCTGTTGCTCCAGGGGCAGCCTTAGGCATGGTAAGTGGTGCTGTAAATAACTATGGTGTAATACCAGGTATAGTTAATTTCAGCACAGCAGACAATACCTCTGGCGGATATAGAGACAATGTATCCATGGTCTTACCAGGAGTAAACTCCACGACCTTACGTAATACCCCAGTCACGGGAGTTATCACGCAAGGCCGGGTAGGATTAAATCCCTTGCAATTGAACACCTTTGGGTTGACAAACGCAGGGGATCGAGGTCATTGTTCTGCAGGAACAATGCCAGTTTCACACTTAATACCTGAGAGTGTTAATAGAAACAATACGGCATTGTTCCAGTCACAACAGAATGGTTCTGGGTCGGGTGTCATAAACCCATATAGGGCTCATTATCAACTTCCTGTCAGCCAATTCCGGTCGCCTGCGGGTTCCGGTATGGTTAACTCCGGGATTCCGGTTAGGACTTTTCGTCCTTCCGGTCCCACTATAAGGAGGCCTGTTGTGACAAACCCCGGTGGGTTGAGACTTCCGGTTCGTCCGGAAATGCAGTGGGCTAGGCCTATTGCATCCCCTTATAGGCGGGTCTCTAACAGTCCACAAATCAATACGGGAGTTCCGGTTATTGATGGTTCTCTGTCTGCTGTTATTCTGCAAAGAATGGAACAACAGGCAGCTGAACTAGATCAGTTCCGGCGACTCTTGACTTCGCTTCCGGTACTGTTCAGGTTCCATCCCCGGTTCCGACACAGCTTCCTGTAGTATCGTCTGATCCGATTGATTTGTCTACTGACCCATCGATGAGACGTCAGGGGGTCGCGCAACGTCAATCCATTGAGGATAATGACAGTGATCATGATCCGGAGAGACGTTCATATTCAGAGGTACTAGAAGCTCTACGAGTTGTACCCTAATATGTCACGACCCCCACCGCCGACGTCCTCTCGCCTACATACTATGGCAGAGGCTCCGTCGACAACTACCATGCAGACGTCGTCACTTCCTGCGTCAGATGCCATTCATGGTTTATGTTCCGTTCTTGATACGGTTTTAGCCCAGCCTAAAACAATGCAGGAACGTATTACAAGAACGGGAAAACGTGCACTCTTTAGACCGGCTTCCGCTTCGGCACCACTTCCGGTGGAGAAGCCCACGTCTAGAGCGTACGGAATTCATGATTCGGCATATGACTTTAAGGCCGCGGAACCGGAACCTGATCTTGCAGACATATGTAAAGGCAACAAGGTCCCTTCCAAGGTCTTGATCCCGCTAACTGATAAGCAGTCTTCTACTATTGAAGAAGCTGCGCGGCAGGGGGTAGCCATAGCCTCTCACATGGACTGGTTTCTAACGGCCATATCCACTGTGTTGAGCAGGTTGTCGCGTTCGCAGTTAGCAGCCAGTAGTAGTCCTGAGCTACAATTACTGGCGGATCTTCAGAACGTGGCTGCTAAAGCTAATGCTGATGCAATGGCTTTAGCCGCGTTCAATGCTGCGATGGTTGTTCATCTGAGACGACAAGCTTACTTGTCTTCCGTCGTCAACCATGCTCCTGATATAGTCATTCGTACTTTGAAGGAGCAATCGCCAGCATCTTCGCTGTTGTTTAATGGCATTATACCGTCTCTAAGGGATACGGTGGAGAAGGCTAAGCCTAATCCTCCGCCTAGAGCGGGTGGTATGGGGACAGGAAAACGTATTTCTACGGACACTTCCGGTCCACCAGCCAAGCAACCTAGGCCGACTACTTCCGCTTCCGGTCCAAAAGGGAAGTCTCAAGCGGCGGGTCGCATGCCACAACAGCAAGGCCAGACCAATCCCAACTATAAAGGTAAAGGGAAAGGTCGTGGCAAAAAGCAGCAGGGCCGGTGACGATTCGGGCCATGTCAATCTCATGACATGGCGGGACCACGAATTGCCTCAACTTCCGGTCCCGCCGAAATCCAGTCTCCCGGTCGGGGGACGACTTCAAGGATTTTGGCGGAATTGGCAAAAACTGGGGATGGATCCGTGGGTAATCCGTACTATTCGATACGGTTACCCCCTAGAATTTACTATAGATCCACCCCTTACTGCTGCTCCCAAGCCCTCCCGTATACCTATACGGAAGGCACACCTTCTGGTAACACAGGCATCTGTGGACAAACTTATCCAGAAGCATGCAGTAATAGAACTTCCGGTCCACGACCGGTCCCCCGGGTTCTATTCTCCGGTCTTCCTTGTGCCAAAGAAGGATACACCGGAAATGCGCATGATAATAAATCTGCGCAGGCTGAACAAGGACTTCCTGATGAAACCCCCTCACTTTCGGATGGAGTCCTTCCGGTCCATCAGGACCGCTCTGGTTCAAGGGGAATGGTTAACTTCCTTGGATCTTCGGGACGCTTACCTGCATATCCCGATTCATCCAAGTTACCGGAAGTACCTGAGATTCCTGGTCGGTGCTCGCCGTTTCCAATTCCAGGTCCTACCTTTCGGTCTAGCCAGTTCCCCTTGGATCTTCACCAGAGTATTTCAGCCAGTGGCGGCGTATCTGCACAGTCGAAGTATCAAATATCATTTTACCTAGACGATTCCATTATCAGGAATATGTGCAGAATACAACTCCGATGCGATACAACATTTGTATGGCACATCCTCGAACTACTGGGTTATCTCCCACACGAGGAAAAATCGGAGATAACACCGTCACAACAACGGAACTTCCTAGGCGTGGCGTACGACACCAAATTGGTCATTGCTCGGCCACCGGAAGTTCGTTGGTGCAAGATATGTCGCGACATTCCACTGTTCATCAGACATTCTTGCCGCACTGCCATCCAGTTTGCATCAATAATCGGTCTACTGACATCCACACAGGATGTCACACCACGAGGCCGATTACAGTTACGGCCACTAATGATCTATTTAAATCAGCATTGGCCACACAGGCACAGGAATCCCATGATTCCTGTCACAGAGGAAGTCAAACATCACCTATTATGGTGGATGGACCCTCTCAACGTGATGCCTGGTGTAACACTGCTTCCGTTTCAAGCTACTCATCAGCTGTTCACGGATGCTTCGATGCAAGGATGGGGGGCCCACCTCGGATCCAAGTCGATATCAGGCTATTGGACTCCGCAGGAGAGGTTACTCCATATCAATGTGTTAGAGTTCATGGCCGTCAATCGAGCAATACTCTTATTGATACAGGACCTCAAAGGCCAGTCGGTTCTGGTAGCTACAGACAACACAACTGTCTTAGCTTACATCAACAAGATGGGGGGGACTCGGTCCTCGAAGCTTCTGAAGCAGACCGAGATACTCTACCATCTGTGCTGGCAGAACGATATCATACTTCGTGCCAGACACATACCAGGACATCTGAATGTACTAGCCGACGCACTGTCGAGAAAACATCAGATTATACCGACGGAGTGGCAGCTTCACACAGACATTCTGCGCCAAATCGCTCAGATTTGGGAACAACCGCTGATAGATCTGTTCGCTACTCACCTGAATCATCAACTCCCTCTGTATATGTCCCCTGTACTGGATCCTCTAGCAGTGGGAGTCGATGCTCTATCGCAGGATTGGACGGGTCTAATAGCGTATGCTTACCCGCCCCCTTCAATCCTGCCTCTAGTTCTACAAAAGATACGCGCGCATCCGTGCGTCGTTTATCTAATTGTCCCTTGGTGGCCAGCTCGTCCGTGGTTTCCCGACCTTCTGGAATTACTGGTAGACGTCCCAAGACGACTACCTCTTTGGGAAAAACTACTTCGTCAACCGAAGTCAGCAATTTTCCACCACAAACCTCAGGCATTCCATCTGCACGCTTGCAAGTGCTCAAGGATCAGCTCACTGAGGTTGGGTTTTCTAGGGAAGCTTCGAGAAGAATGGTCGCTTCCACTCGATCCTCCACATCAGCTTGTTATCAAGGGAAGTGGAGGGTCTTCCATGAGTGGTGTACTGGAAGAAACATTGATGCCCGTTCTGCCTCTGTTCAGCAGATAGCAGATTTCTTGTTACACCTGTTTCAAGACAAGGGTCTTGCTCCATCTACGGTGGACGGTTACAGATCAGCATTATCTAGGATTATTAACCTGTCTACTGGCGTTAATCCTGCCTCTGATCCTAATCTAACAGCTCTGGTTAGATCGTTTAGGATTGACAGGCTTGTCTCTGTACCAAAACTTCCTAAATGGGATTTAGCATTAGTTCTACGGAGTTTATCAGAACCTCCGTTCGAACCCATAACTACAGCCGATCTGAAATTCCTATCCTACAAAACAGTTTTTTTGTTAGCCTTGGCTTCAGCGGCTCGCGTGTCAGAACTACACGCTTTGGATGCTAGGGAAATTAGGCATGATTCTCGATGGACTTATGTGGTACTTACTACCATTCCTGAATTTGTAGCCAAGAACCAATCTCTGTACGACACTTCTTGTAGAGAATTTAGGGTTCCAGCTTTAGCTGATTTCCTTTCCTCAGGGTTAGAATCGGACAACCTTATGTGTCCGGTTCGTGCCCTTACTGTATATATTAGTCGCACTAAAGTACTTCGTGCTGGGCGAAGGCGATTATTTATACCATTTTGTCCCCGGAGCCAACAAGAGATATCTAAAAACACTATCTCTTCTTGGCTCTCCAAAACTATTAGGTTAGCCTACGATGGAGTGTCATCGATGCAGGCTGCGGTGTGTGATGTCTCTGCACATGAGATCAGGGCGCTTGGGGCGTCCTGGCCTTTGTGGACCAACAGGTCGGTAACTGATATTATGAGGGCTTGTTTTTGGAGATCTCACACAACCTTCGCATCATACTACTTGAGAGACATGACGCTTATCAAGGACGACCTATTTTCCTTGGGACCACTGGTGACAGCGCAGCAGATCACCGGGGTCGGGTCAGCACACAGACACTAGAGGCCTGTGTGTTTTTATCGGTTTTTAATGGTAAGAACACGTTTCCTCATAAAAAACTTTCTTTCAAAAAAGGGGGGGGGGGGCACGTGTATATAACTTCCATTATGTCAGCGCCGATGAGCCTGGGAGGTCTGGGCTTACTATAGGGACAGTGTTTACGATACCGTTATATGACCCTGTCACTATTGAGTCTTTATGGAAGCCTATTCTTATTTAAGTTTTATGGCCAGCATGAAGTCTCTTGCTGACTTCCGTCTAATCCTCACGCCATTAGTCGCTGTCACTTTGACTTCCCTCCGTCCTGCTTTGGGATTCTCGCATATGTCAGTAAGGTCAGTTTCACTTGTGTAAAAAATATAATAAATTTACATGTAATTTTTACATTTTTAAACTGAAACTTACCTTACTGACAGAGTAATGGTCCCACCCGACCTCCCCGCTTGGGATCTTTACATTTACGCGTAAGAAGTGGAGATCTATTGTGATTGAGTGCTGGCGTGGGTGATTAGGCGGAAAATGAACTGTGCTATTGTTTTAATTTCTTCACTTGTTAATCCGTGTTTGCACACGAACGCATATGTCAGTAAGGTAAGTTTCAGTTTAAAAATGTAAAAATTACATGTAAATTTATTATATTCGACCCATAAACATAATAAACAAAGGTTGTGCCATGTTGAAACCTCCTGTTATATGTTGTTATGAGGCACATACACATACATAATACAGTGTTTTTATACGCCCGCCAAAAGGTGGACGTATTATGTGATGGCGGTTTCCGTTCATCTGTCCGTTCCTCGTGTCCGTTCTATATCTGGGACAGTTTTCTATCTACAGTTCCAATTTTTAGTGAGTGGATACCCTACGGGGGGAGACGATGTGTCGCATACCAAAATGAAGGTCGAGGTCAGAGGTCAAAGGTCACTGGCCTAAAAAACAGGAAATCATTTTCGTGTCCGGTCTGGTCTATATCTGTGAACGTTTTCTATCCACAGTTGCAATTTTTTGTGAGTGGATATACCAGGTGGAGACGATGTGTCGCATACCAAAATTGAGGTTGAGGTCAGAGGTCAAAGGTCACTATTGCCTGAATCAGGAAATCATTGATCATTGACAGTTTTCTATCTACAGTTCTAATTTTTGGTGAGTGGATGCCCTTGGGGGGAACGATGTGTTGCATACCAAATATAGGTCGAGGTCAAAGGTCAGTGTGACCGAAAAATCAGGAAATTATCAAAAATTTCTAAATTTTTTGTGAGTGGATTCAATAGGGGGAAATGAAGTGTCGCATACCAAAAATTAGGTCAAGGTCAAAGGTCACTGTGGCCCCAAAATCAGGATATTTTTAAAAATACCTTTTTTTTTGTCAATACAAGGTTCGCACAGTCCTGGAATGTCCTTAAATGTCCTGGAAAAATAAAAGTATGCTTTCCAGTACTGGAAAGTCCTGGAAAAATAGTATGTGTCCTTGAAAGTCCTGGAAAATCAATAGAATTACTGTGCTGCGAATCATCCGTCGGCAAATGCTCACTCCAACGATCGGTCATCGCTGTCGGGGGATTCCCCAGTTCACTGACGCGCCAATTCATTCATAAACTTTCGTAGTAAATATAGTAAACTTCTCGGCCAATCAAATATCGAATTGAGACATCCGTCACTGAGCTCCCATGGTGACGAATATTCACGGAAACCTCCGATCATTAATCTGAGAGAGAAATGTAAAGAATGACATCATGTCACGCCTTTGTCATTGTAATTCTTCGTGGCTGAGTCATCCGGACTGCCGGGACTGCATGGCGCCTCAAGGAGTCTTTGCACAGAGCGAAGTGCAGGCTTTGCCAAAACACGTTCGATGTTGGAAATATGGGGGAAAGTTCCGTGAAAAGTCACGCGAAAGGTGCAAAGCATGAATCCTGCTATCAGCGTGAGCGATAAAATATGCGGATTTAATCGGACTATCACATCTTTCTTTGGCTCTTCCACGGCCGATTCAGGCATAATATCGTTGTAAGATTTAATTTGTATGATTATTTACCCATCCGTTGTCCTTCAGATTAGAATCTCTATCTCTGAATGAGTTGTTCGTTTTAGTGACAAATATTTCAAGCCGAAAACGGAGCCATATTCCACGTGTGTTTCATACTTCCTGGTGACAACAGGGGAGATAATCAAGGGTAGATAACCTCTATACATTGCGTTGAGAGAAAATACATTTGACTGAAAATAACTGGAGACACTTTGTCCTGGAAAACAGCAATTTTGTCCTGGAAATGTCCTGGAAATGTCCTGGAATTTTGATCTTTCCCAGCTGTGCGAACCCTGCAATAGATACATTATGTGGACACGATGTGTCACATACCAAAATGTAGGTCAAGGTCAAAGGACAAGTTCACTGTGACCCCAAAATCGTGAAGTTGTTAATGATCATGATTTTTTGTGTCCATTGAGAAATTACGGGGAGACGGTTTGTCATGTACCAAAATTTAGGTCAAGGTCACTGTGACCCCAGAATCAAGGTCAAAGGTCAGTGTGACTGAAAAATCAGGAATCATTAAAAATTACTAATTTTTTGTGAGTGGATTCAATAGGGGGAAATGAAGTGTTGCATACCAAAAATTAGGTCAAAGTCGAAGGTCAAAGGCCACTGTGACCCCAAAATCAAGAAATCTTTAAAAATTACTTTTTTGTTTTTCAGTATATACATTAGGGAGACATGATGCGTCACATACCAAAATGTAGGTAAAGGCTGAACGTCGGTCACTGTGACCCCAAAAATCACGAAATTCATGATTTTTTTTGTGTCCATTGATACATTGAGGGAAGACGGTGTATCGTGTCCCAAAATTTAGGTCACGGTCAAAGGTCAAGGTCACTGTGACCCCAAAATCAGGAAATCACTAAAAATAACTTTTTTACCCCTCAGCCTATTAGGCTGTGGGGTCTTGTCGTCGGCAAGTACGTCCGGTCGTCTGGTTGTCAGTCGTCAACAATTCTTGTGACCGGTCTAGAAGCCAAACCGTTGCTTCTAGAGACTTCAAATTTGGTGTACAGGATTGTTGGGTGGTCAGCCACAAGCCTATCAAACTTGGGTAATTTGTGATGAATTTTGCGGTTTCCATGGCAACGTCACAGAAAATTCGTCAACAATTCTTGTGACTGGTCTAGAAGCCAAACTGTTGCTGCTAGAGACTTCAAATTTGGTATGCAGGATTGTTGGGTGGTCAAACACAAGTCTGTTGAATCTGGATCCGATTGGTTGGAAACTTTGGCGGCGATTCGGCCATCTTTAATTTATGTGAAACCGTTACAGCTTCTTGTTACCAAGATATCTTTAGAACGACTTACCCTAGGCACACAAAACTTGCCTTGCAAATCCGTATGCTCGTGACCTAGATCCCTATTGAATCTGGACCCGATTGGGTGGAATCTTTGGTGGCCAGCTTTAATTTATGCGAAACCATGAATCTTGTGTATCTCGGAAACCATTTCGCTGTTCAGTTTGAAACTTGGTATAGATTATCGATACATCAAGAAACTTTAAAGGTGAAATGCAAAGGTTCGTCTAAATCACTTGATATTTGCAGTAAGATTGGAGAAATAATGTGTATATTAATTTCATTTCAGTTTTAAAACATTTGCTTAAGCCTAATAAAGTTAAAAACTAAAAAATGTAACGCTGTATTATTTACAAAATTTCGATCCGTACATGATTACCTCCCCCTGGGGGCGCTGCGATACGTGACGTAGCAGTGGAACCAGCACAGTCTGCACAACATGATGTAGCTGCATTGCATTGTATGGAAATAGCTCACATAGATAAGCTAGGCTATTGCTCACGAAGCCCTTGCTTGTGTCATTCATGTTCACTGAAACGCACTAGTTAACAGGTTGGTCATCATTCGCTACGGGGGATAAAAGAAAAAGTTGATTCTCTCGGTATGACTGTCGCCCACGGCCCCTGCAGTGTCGCTGATCCTATCATTGTCTGCTGGTTCTTTGTTCACTATAGGTTCATGTTGGTAAGGCAGGGGCACCCCTGCACTAACCATTGTCGTGAATTCCTCTTCAGAAGAAGAGGAAGAAGTGTAAAAAAATTCCTCCGCATCGCTGTCGCTGTCTACATTCATGTTAGCCGCCATTTTTTTAGTGTGGCTCAACTATGACGTCACAGCCTCTGGTGGAAAAGCTCCGAATCAAGGGGAGATAAGCGATGCACTGTTTTCAAGCTGCTGATCATACACATGTTTTATTTCTCTTTAAAAAATAAAACTTATCACCAGATTTCGTTCATTGATGGCTGTATAATTTATTATCATCCTGATTGGTTGAAGCCTTGGTGGCCATCTTTAATTTATGCAAAATTTTTAATGATGTATATCTCTGATACCATTTAGTGTTCTATATGAAACTTGGTATACAGTATCGATGTATCAAGAGACTTGCAATGAATAACCACATCAGTTCCTCTGAATGACGGGAAGGATAGGCAGCCATCTTTAATTTATGCAAATCATTAATGACCTCTACCTCTGATACTGTTCAAGTGCTTGATGTAAAATTTGATATACATCATCATTGCATCAATAGACTTACGATGAATGACAGAACTGGTTTCTCTGATTGGGCAGAAATCTTGACGACCATCTTAATGTATGCAAAATCATTAATGATCTATATCTGATACCATTTAGAGCTTCATATGAAATTATAAATCATCGCTACATCAAGAAACTTACAATTAATGACGTCCAATTTCTCCGATTAGGTGGAAAACTTGATTGCCATCTTTAATTTATGCAAAATCTATACCTCTGGTACTGTTCAAGTGTTTGATGCAGGACTTTATATACATCATCAGTACATCAAGAGTAAAAATGAATGACAGAACCATTTTCTCTGATTGGATGGAACCTTGGCCGCCGTTTTCAATTTATGTAAAATCGTTGATGATCTATATATCCTTTGATACTGTTCAAGTGTTCAGTATGCTTGGTATACGTCATAGATACATCAAGAGACAAGTAATGACTGCTGGTTTCTCTGATTGGACGAAAAAATTTGCGGCCATTTCTGATTGCAAGTTTTTTGATAATCTGTATATTGGTCACTTCGTTGCTTGATGTTCCTGATATTTTCAAAGTAGTATGGTTCAAATTGAATAGATTGTGAATGGCTGGCACCCAGAGCCGAGGGGTTTTAGATGCGCATGCAGCTTCATATTCCTGTCAAAAACTCTATATTACTTGGCTCCCACTGAAAATCGAAAGACTTTTATTATTGTTCAGATTATTATAAGGGTTCAAAGCAAGAATGGCTTGCAACCTTTTGTTTTTGTTCAGAATATTTTTGTTCTTCCGCCATATTTTTTGCACTTGATATGTGAAATTATTTATTTAGTTCTATACTGAATTTATCACATTTTAATCTTTTACAAGCCACTGCTAAAGCATCTTCTGCATTCAACCAAATCTTTCAAGCTTTTACATATGTATTTTTCATTCATTGTGTACTAATATACACTGACTAAAACTGTCTGGCTGAGGGGTTGTTGCACCTTTTAGGTGCTGCCTCATATTTCTGCCAGTAGATACATTAGAGGGACATGGTGTGTTAAATACCAAAATTTGGGTCAAGGCCATTGTGACCCCAAAATCAAGAAATCATTAAAAGTCACATACATGCCTGTCGAAGACAAGGTCGTGTAATGCGATGTTGCGTTCTGTCCATTCATCCATTAACATTTGTTGTCCATGCGATATCTTTAGTTTCAAGGTATGGATTGGTACCAAACTTTGAGTATACCTCACTCGCATGGCAAAGAGGAGTCATACATTTTGAGATTAATGTCAAAGGTCAAGGTCACAGTCCCCCAAAACTGAATCAAGTTTAGCGGACTATATGTGTAAGGTTGGAATATTCAGAGTTCTCTCCCCTACATGTATTTGGCATTTGTCCTGTGGAGTTAAGTCTCCCATGTTTGAAACAGCTACATTTAGTTAAACTGTTGTGAAATAAAAACGATACATTTACTAATTCAACGGGGAGAGGGGTCCTTTATGAACTTCATACCTGTTTATTAACTCAAGAGCAAAGGTTTATTTCATCACTTTCTTCTTCCTTCATGAAAAATTCTCTCGCCTGAAAGGAATCCATTTGCAGGAAAACTACTATTTTCTTGTGTTTGTCGATTTCAGTGTGGGATATGTGAGCTCTCGGCTCTTGTTTCAAGGTCAACTAGTTACCAAGAGTTAAGCCCATTTTAGTTTATCATTCAATATAAGATGTGATATATGTTACATTCTCAGAAGCACAAAATCACAGACCTTTCTCTGGATTGCTAGCTACTAATTGGAATCAAGGCTATTAAGCAACCTTGAAATTTGGACCGATGTAATTCCAGATATACGGGCGTATATTGAAGCTCATTGGGCTCTTGTTAATTGTGTCCTGGCCTCTATTGTCCTTGCAGAAGTCAATTCGACACTGGACTCCCTCAAGGATATTGGATCGAGTTTGCATAATCTCACATCACTGGGGAATACCTTAAAGAAACGTCTACAGGGCTCCCAGACCAGCATTAAGGTCTTGTTAGATAAAAACGAATGTGAACCTCAAATATGCAGTGGCCCTAAAACAACAGTGGGAAATTTAACTGTGGAAGCCAATTTTGATCAGGTAAGTTACCTAGACTGATGACCATGCAGGATATGGCTTCTATTAATGGCTAGGTAAATTAACAATTATAACCTTTGTTACATGCTTATAGTAATGGAAAACTGCCCTGGGGGTTTGGATTTCTCAGAGAGGTTCAGCTGAATATGCCGTCTTGCCTCACTAAGAGGTACCTCAATGTAGCACTGATTCTGATATAAGATGGGTGCTATAAATTATAATGTCTCCCAAATTAATTAATGTATATTATTCATATCTTTTATAAAGAATAAGCTGAAAATCTATAAGGCAGTTCAATGTGGTCCCCCAACAGCATTATAGAGATGTTAGACTATATGGACAGTTTTTTCAGAAGTATATCACCCATGTCACTGGATAAATACATATATATATTTAAGCGATGATGAAAGCGTAAAACTTATTAAAACCTTATTTCACTTCGAACCAATCAAAATTAAAGCTTTTAGACAGGCTCCAATTTATTTCATTGGTCTTAAGTTTGCATTCTCGTCCAAGCGGATATTACATTCCAGTCCAATCATGCTCGCCATTATGTTTAGCTATTTGTTACAGGTAGACCCAAACAGAAATTAAATTTGTTTTTTCCAAATTTTAATCTGATCAGAACTGGGCGTATTATGACAGTAAATGTGACTAATTTCACAAATGGACTCCTTGGTGTCACTCATTTCCACATCAGCAAAATACTGTCAATCATTCTTTGATTCACTCAGAGATTGGAATAGTTCAATAATTCAAAAGAAATTATGTTATGTTGAACAGCCCTATGATGCCAACAAATTTATTAACTTCATTGGTAAGGCAGAAAAATAAATAAATATTGTATATTATATGTTAATGATATTTGATAACTATTCCCAGAAAAGTTGTAGGTTGGATGCATTGATTCCAATGGGAGTATCAGCAATGTTAAATTTATTGTGGTTTGTAAACTTAAAAAACTGCGGAAATGCCAAAAAAAACCCCAAAAATCAATTTTAATTTTCAAGCGAGATCAAGCTTTTGCTTTCGGTTCATAAAATTTTGACTTCTATGAATCTCTGCACAGCTGGATTGTCCAGATTTTATCTTACAGTGACGTTCTACTATGTATGTACCCTTGTTAACCTCATCCGTGCAGGGTAGTTCATATGTATGCATTTACCTACCTACAAACAGCTCTACACAATATCATTAACCATTTTATTTCCAGCTGAATAAGTTAGAAGACCTCAGTAACAAAACTGCCAACAGTGTTGATGTGGTGTCCTATGTACAACAAGTAAGTATGAGTACTTCTGTAAACACATTATACAAATCACTATTGAAATAAGTTTTGAGTGAAAGAATAATGAACATTGTTTTATGTTTGAGATTACCATAATTTAGAGTAAAGAATGCTTTCACTATACTACTGATCCAGGCTTTCAAATATACCAGTCTCTGACAGAGTAAGGCATGTTCTGAGCCTTGCCTGCAAATGTCTGGGTAGTGGATTTCTTTTTTCTTCCCTAACCTACAACATGGAAGATTTGATTTAAAGGAACAGTAAACCTTTGTAAAAAGTATGTTACAAATGAAAGAACACTTTCACCAGCGTCCAAGAGCATTTTTTTATTTATTTTTGCGATGTATTTCAACTGAATAAAGCGCATTAAATGATGTGTTTGTATGCTGATCTATTACGACCAATCCTTTTTATCTCGCCTTACGAAGTAAAGGGGAGATATTGTGAGATGGGAAAGAGGATGTCGTCGTCGGTGTCGGTGTCCCCTGCCTGGAAATCATAAGGTTTTTGGTTTAGCAAATTAAAAAAAAATCTAGAAAAATTAGAAAAAATATTTAAAAAATAAAAAAAATATGGGGGGCGGGTATGACACCTGGGGGTACTACCCCTGGGGTGCTCCAATGTTAAAATCCCTATGATAGAGTTTTGCGTTTAGCTGAAGTGCACATGTACATCTGTACTTAGAAAGTTTGTTGCAGTTGTCAGCCGTCATTGGATGATTATGATTATGTTTCTTATGATTAGAGGATGTACCTGTGCTATTTTTGTGAAGAAATATTAATTTTTCTCCAAATTATGGCAAATGAATGAGTTTTCTGTTTGGGTAAATTGTACATGTAGGCCTCTACATGTATACATGTACATGGTAAGTTTGCTGCAGTTGTCAGCTGTCACTGAATGATTATGAAACTTGGTACACATGTTTCTTATGATTAGAGGATGTACCTGTGCTATTTTTGAGAAGAAATATTAATTTTTCTCCAAATTATGGCACATGAATGAGTTTTCTGTTTAGGTAAATTGTACATGTAGGCCTCTATATGTATACATGTACATGTACATGGTAAGTTTGCTGCAGTTGTCAGCTGTCACTGAATGATTATGAAACTTGGTACACATGTTTCTTATGATTAGAGGATGTACCTGTGCTATTTTTGAGAAGAAATATTAATTTTTCTCCAAATTATGGCAAATGAATGAGTTTTCTGTTTAGGTCAAATGTACATGTACGCCTCTATATGTGCACATGTACATCTGTACACCACAGTTTGCTGCAGTTGTCAGCTGTCATTGAATGATTATGGAACTTGGTACACATGTTTCATTTGATTAGAAGATGTACCTGTGCTATTTAGGAGATGAAATATTAATTTTTGTTCAAATTTTGAGGGTTTTGTCTAAGTAATCTGCCAATAATATTGTACATGTATATACATGTACACCTGTACATGAAAAGTTTTCTGAAGCTGTCGGCTTTCATTGGATGAGTTTGACACTTGCTACCCAAGTTCAATGTGATTTGACGATGTGCATGTGCTATTTAAGAAATATGACATTAAATATGAATTTTTGTCCTAATTATTGCAGTTTAGACTTTGTACCTTTCCATTGATAAGGTTTTTGGTGGGCAAAAATTTACATGTAGATCTGTACATGGAAAGTTTGTTGAACTTTTCGTGGGATGATTATAATACTTGGTGGACATGTTTCATGTTTTCCTAGGTCACAGTTCTCCAGCAGTAATCCCACACGGGACTGACCTATTCAGCTGTATTCCCAAATGGCATTGGCCTATCCAGCAGTAATGCCACACGGGACTGACCTATCCAGCAGTAATCCCATATGGAACTCAACTATCCAGCAGTAATCCCAGACCGAACTGGTCTATCCAGCAGTAATCCCATTTGGGACTGGCCTATCCAGCAGTAATCTCACACAGGACTGACCTATCCAGCAGTAATCCCAAATGGCACTGGCCTATCCAGCAGTAATGCCACACGGGACTGACCTATCCAGCAGTAATCCCAGACCAGACTGGCCTATCCAGCAGTAATCCCACATGGGACTGGCCTATCCAGCAGTAATTCCACACGGGACTGGCCTATGCAGCAGTAATCTCACATGGGACTGACCTATCAAGAAGTAATATGACACTGGACTGCAATATGCAGCAGTAATCCCACATGGCACTGACCTATGCAGCCATAATTCTACATGGGACTGACCTATCCCGCTGTAATCCCACACAGGTTTAGCCTATCCAGCAGTAATCCCACATGGGACTGGCCTCCCCGGCCGTAATTCCACACAGGATTGCCGTATGCAGCAGTAATCCCACACTGGACTGCCTATGCAGCAGTAATCCCACACGGGACTGTCCTATCCAGCATTAATCCCATACGAGACTCATCTATCCAGCAGTAATCCAAGACAGGACTGGCCTATCCAGCAGTAATCCCATTTGGGACTGGTCTATCCATCAGTAATAACCCACAGGACTGGTCCACCCAGCAGTAATCCTACACAGGACTGGCCTATCCAGCAGTAATCTCACATGGGACTGACCTATCCAGCAGTAATCTCACACTGGACTGCCCTATGCACCAGTAATCCGACGGCACTGACCTATCCACCCTACATGGGATTAACTTACATGCCAATAATCCCACATGGGACTGATGTTATTGTCTGTACCAGATAATCTATTCCAGACATTATTGTCTGTACCACATCACCTATTCCAGACGTTCTTGTTTGCTCTACATGTTTGCTTTCAATACTGCTGCACCTTCGGCGGATGACCCCGCAAGGCGAGATGTTGGGGTTCTCAGAACGCTTGTTCCAATTCTCTTAATTCTTGCAGATAATTCTAAAACCCTTTTCATTATAATGCTTCAGTGAGTTAGGAAATGAATATCGATAGGAAAGTATCTCTAAGGTTTAAAGGTGAAATGCAACGGTTTTTAAATTCTCCATTTTACATTTAATATAGGTTGAGTAATGATAGAAATATCAGTATATCTACTTCACTTGGATTAATTTGAATTATCTTGTCTGCTAGAATCTTTTTAAAAGTTGGTACCCCTAGCCCAGCTGAGTTCAGATTTACAAAACGTCATTGCTTATCTTTCCTTGATTGTGACGTCACGTCAGACCAACCACCCGGAGACTGAACGTTACAAGTATTGACGACCGGCAAGGTGGTCTGGTGTGACGTCACTAACCAGCGTCAAACAAGGGCAGATAAGCGATGCGGATTTCCTTTCTGAAAATGGCCGGGCTTGAGATACCAACTTCGAAGCACTTTTCAAAAGCTTCTAGGAGACAAAATATGTTAAATAAAATCAAATGAAGTAGTTAGGCTGATATTTCAATCATTAAATGGCCCATGAAGAATATAAAAAGGAAAATATGAAAACCTTTGCATTTCACCTTTAACATGGACCATCATTGCTTATAATGTGGTTAAGCAACAATGATGTGGAAAAGGCCTACAACCTGACAACCAGCAAATACAACAAAAATGCCAAATATGTACTTGAGAGCAACTTGTTATGTTATTGGTGAATTAACACTGTTGGTTCATCTCAAACATGCAGGTTTGTTTCTATATTATATCGATGTCTAGTCCATATTACAGTGTTCATAGCAGAATATATGATTGATTGAAAGTTATAACATTGAGAAATCTTGAAATAAAATGATGAGGAATGCCACTTATGGGCCACCGTCAAAAGTGTAACAGCTTTTGCTTGTTTGTAAAATATCGGAAAAATGAATAAGGCACTGTTCAAATTGTTCTTTTATTTGCAGCATACCTTTTCAAAGGTTTAGTATTCATTTAATCAGTTGTAACTGTTATAAATTTGATAAATACATGTATGCTTCTAAACGCCTTACTATTTGAAGAAAGAACCAGTGTGCTTATCTTGATGAATATTTTGGCAACTTAAAGTTGAAAATATGTGAGATACTGCTCCACATTAACTCTTTCCCCCATATAAGCGTGTTTTGACGACTTGTGTAGATCCCCATGTAAGCGTGTTTTGACGAGTGTTCGCGTAACCCATGAAGACGGGTTTTGACGAGTGACTGGAGTTCCCATGTGGTGGATTATTCTTGCAATTTTTGGCGTTTACTTGAGTAAAACCTAATTAAAACTATACGTTTTCAGAAAGCCAAAATTTCAATAAATCTGACTATATGGACTGTTGGTATGTTTTATGGTAAGGGTAAAATGAAATCGGGAGAGAAACAGAAATAATCGATGAAAAATGCGCGATTTGACAACAAATTTGTTTCGTGTGCTCCAAGACAAACGTTCGAAAAATAGTAAAATCTGCTTCCAAATTCCTGAATATTTCACGTAACGCGAGCATAAACTACCGAAGTATCTAACCTTGATGACTAGCTCATCAAATCTGCCCATCTGAGTTTATTAGAGCATTTCCACAAAGTGGATGCTCTTATGTTTTCATGAGAAACGGCTCCGCCGGATCCGCCGCCACCGCCGCGACTTTAAACATGAATATCTCTGAAACTGTTAAATATTTTCGGGTCATACATGGTGTGCTATCTCCTTAGTCCTGGGAAATTTGTCTGGTTGTGTTTCGATACCCGCTGCTCACCACTAGGTGGCGTTGTAGTCAGAGCATAGGTAAACCTTTCTCTGACGATTTCGTCTGAACGGCTTCTCTGATTTCTTTGAAATTTTATTACAATGGTCTCGAAGGATAGTCAATGTGCTGAAAAGGTTTTGGTGTAGCTGGCTTAATTATAAAGGCAAGTTTTTTGCGTCTCAAAAAAAAAAGTTTTTCGTGAAATAAAAATTCACCAATTCGCTTGAAGAAATATTTAAAAACTGTTCTATTCTAGGTTGCCAAGCATAAATATAGGATTACCGACATGATAATTCCCTTTCGGTGCGAACCAAATTGCCATTTAAATGAAAAATTGCATTTATCTGACTCGACAACAAAACCTCTATAACCATTATCATGATTAAAGTTTTTTCCATTGAACTTTTATGTGCCATCTCCCTAGGGCTTTAGATCTCACCCGCTTGTTTTTCGTGACATTTGGTCGTCACTAGGTGGCGCTATAGACATGAATGCAGGTAAACATGTGTAACATCATATCTTCTGAACAACGTGTTTGATTTCCATGTAATTTGGGTATAATGATCTTGCAAGATAGGCAAAGAACTGACAAGATTTTGGTGGTGTTGGCGAATCATGAGTCATTTTTGCATTTCAAAATAAGATTTTTCACAAAAATGGAAATTTGCTTCTTAATCAGGGAAAAGTAATTCTATTTTGCATTCCCAGTGTTATAACTTACATCTCTTGTGAGCCAAATGGTCATTTTTTTTTTAAATATATGAAATTCTCATGAATGGAGTCCAATATCTACATTCATTTTTTTTTTTTTTTTAATCAACTTCGACACTAGTCTGGAAGAGATCGCCAGGCCACATCTGAGGATTTTGCTTCATCAGTAAATGTAAATGTTTTTAGCACAATTTATTGGCATTTCATCTGTTTATGAAGTTTATTATTGTCGGACAGACAAAGGATTGAAAGTTTTGTTTTTTTGTTGTTTTTGTTTTGATTGAAATTGAAGGACCACCTCTCATACGGATTTTGCAGCCCATCAACATAATGGTTGATTTATATCTCATTATACATTCTTTTTTTTTTCAATTACTAATTTTATTAACAGTATGGTTTTAAAATGGATTGAAAGGACATTGGTGCTGTTAGCGCTGGCATATCATGTGGCACAGGGTAAAGTCAGCTAAATATATCTTAGTCTAGGCTGCATCAAGTGGATGGTCAGTATGGAGAATTTAAGGATTCAAGTGAGCTTGAAGTCAGGCCATTATATTCTGCTTTACCTGTCAGGCCTCATATTGAGGCCTGTATGTTGACTTTTCTGGTAATAAAACCTGTAATGGTTGACTTATTGCATAATGCAATTTACATAAGTGGACTAGTACACCCCTTGTGTCAACAAAGTAAACACTTCATTTCCAGAATTAGTACTATTTCTCTCTCCATTACTGATATAATAATTTGATCCTGTTCCCAAGTCCATTTCTTTGGTCTCTAATGGCTGTGAAGGCTTGGGCTTCCAGATGTCTGGGGATGCATTCTGGCCAGTTTTCAATGAATAAAATCACAAATTGTCACTCAGTCAATGCTCATTTTTTTTTGTTTTATGTGTAGGTCCCCAGATTTTATTTGAAACTCGAGATGTGAAATTGCACATACCTTCACATTTTGACAGCATAATTATAAATGTTGATAATTATTTCTTGAACTGAAAAAGTAGAAAGATTTTTGAAGTGAAACTAAATACATACCTGCTATATAGCACATCCCACCTGGGAAATTTTTACATGTATATCTAATTGAAGTAATCCATTGGAGCCACTGATGATTTTCCAATAATAGAGAAAAAAAGCAACTCCAAGTAGGGATGACACTTTCATTCTGTATATTTCACTGTTAGTTATAGCATCTTCAGCAGTGAACAAAGTTACAAACAGCTCCATACGCACAGTATATATACAAGGCATAATGTGATCTTAGCCAATACACATTTATGAATAGGTGAGGTAGGAAATTATGTCCGGTAGGTTGGACGGATATTAAAATGCTGTCATTTTCAGAAATTTGTTAAATGTTAAGGATGACCTGACAGCGATCTACAAATGGTGTGATTCAGGTAATGCAATACACACTCTAATTGATGAAAACAATACATAATCTTCTTATCTGGCAAGAACTAAGTAAACTGTGCACAAATGAATAAAGTATGGTGATATAGTGGGTATGTACCTACATTGAATATTTCTACATGTCATGAAGTTTGGATAAGGACTGTCATTTTAAGATAATATAGGTATAATTTTCTTGGCAATTCACATCAGAATTGATGGAGTCCTACAAATGTTGTAACTCGCTTGTTTCATAATTGTAGTATATTCCCATGCGAGTTACAACAATTGTGGAGTGTGTATTGTGACACCTGAATCACACCATTTGTAGATCTCTGACAGGTCATCGCTTAACATTTAACAATTTCTGAAAATGACGGCATTTTAATATCCGTCGAACTTGACTGACATAATTTACTGGCTTATGGTAATTCCCCTAATAATTCGATCACCGGAAGTGCAACAAAAATGGTTTATATATGGAAATATTCTTGATGGCACCAGCAAAAAAGTGTCACATTTTGTCATCATATGGGTTTTCTTCAATTTGAGTGAAGAATGGGAATGTTGCTTTTTCTCTGTGTTTGAATAACCGAGTTGTAAAGTGAACTTCATATGATTGAATTATTAGGGGAATTTACCGTACCTATTCATAATGTGTATTGGCTAAGGTCACATTATGCCTTGTATATATACTGTGCATATGAAGCTGTTTGTAACTAATAGCGAAATATACAGAGTAAAATTGTGATCCCGGCTACTCGGAGTTGCTTTTCTTCTCTATAATAGAAGTAAAATGGTGTGTTTTGGTGCATTTTGACAGAATATTTAGACTTTGAAGATACATGTATGTAACGATGCCCCAAAATGAACTGAATTTTCCATGTTATCTGTTTGTCTGTCTGTCTGTCTCTCTGTCTGCCCATTTTTCTTGTCATACCACATAGGCAACTGGTGATGGATCAGAAGCCTAATTAATTAAATTGACTGACCTTCACCTGTTTCATCGAGGTCAAATTTATTATTAGAAAGGAGTGAAGATGGGCTCTCCAAATTCATCATACTTGTGCAATTGGTGACGGACTACATGTACAAGCCTATCCCAGTTGACTGAACCTATTTTCTCAAGGTTAAAAACTTTATATTATGATATAACATGAAATATAGCTAGGCATTCTAAATTGATACCACATATGCAACTGATGATGGACCTGAAGTCAATGAATAGGACTGACATTGACCTATTTTCTCAAGGTCAAAAACTGTATGTTAAGTCACATGTTAACTGCCAAGATACACTCCAAATCTATTTGTTGTGGCTGTGGTTGTCTTTCAGAACAATCTAGCGAATTTTGCATATATGTGTTCCAACAGCCTCAACAGCCCGCCCCCTGTACAGACCTTTGGTCTTTGGTATATGTTGGCATATGTGGGAAGTTGATGCTGGGTGGACATCGGGACTTACAGGTTAAATGTCGTCATTTTCATCTGACGACGATACAGCTCACCAATCCCCAGTGTACGAGTTGTCACAGCGAATCAGCTCACCAATTACCAATATATGAGTTGTCAGAGCATTTCCATCATAGCTCTAGATTTGTATCTATATGCCGGTGCTAGGGGCCGTGTGGTCATATCATCCAAGTTGCCACATGAACAGGTACAATAAAAGCGTACCTGAGATACAACACATATCATGAATCGTTAGATTCTTGGTATGTGCTTTAGAATAGGTTAACCGTTAGACTGTGCTGAGAAGTCATGTGGCTCTGCCAGTATGTCGGCACCTCTATAGGCTGAGATGTTGAAACACCCTCCATTTCCTAGCTCTGACATACTGCATCACTGTCGAAATATGGGTACCATGACAGAGTGATAGATCACAGTCAGTGAAGGTTCCTGATTTACATTGAATGTCATTATTGCCTAAGTAGTATTAGCAGCATTTTACAACAACAACAACAATTCGCTGACTTACAGTGAAAAATTATAGTGAAAGGTATTTATTTTTTTGTTGTTTGGCATTTTTATTTGCTGGCATTGTTTTAGATAGAATACAGCAGCCTAATTCATACAATCAGGAATAAGAAGGGGGTAAAAGTCTTTATGTTCAAACTTTCATAGGAAATATAAAAGTGGCAATTTGACATTTTATTTTTATTAGATTTTTTAATGTCGGTGGGCCCATGAAATGCAAAAGAAAGTTGGTGTTGCCTCACACTGGGTTTTGGCCATTGGTGAAGAAATCCCTTCTCAGAGGCACTACTACCAGGGATGATTCCGGATTGCTCATCCCCCAGGGGTATGTGCCCCATCCTCTGTCCCATCCTAAAAATAATTGCCAGAACTAATAGGGGTTGTGCCCAAATTGGGGAGATCTAAAGCCCTGTGAGTGCCAAATTATGTGTTACAAAATTATCTGGGGAAATGCTCTTCGCCCGTGTTTCACACGAGCTTTCATTGAAATGAAGATTTTAGTTTGAACCATAAAAAATAAAAATATTTTGTAAAAATAAATAAATGTTGAGTAACTTTTGAAAGCAATAATATTTACCAGATTATGTGCGTTGACGAGGTTTCCAGCCCCAAATACAACTTAGTTCAGGTGAAACTTTACAGAATTTAAATTTGAGGATATTTTTGCCACCTGTGTAATGTGACAATGACCTGTCCAGGACAGGAGGACATTTGAACATTATAACCCCTGATTACTAGAAACATTGTACTAACTTCAAATAGGACACGAACCGGCTCCTTTCCGAAGTCAAAATATTGAAATACATGTACTACCTTGTATATTGTATATAAAGTCTATATCAGATAATATTATATCCATATTATTTATTATGGTGCACTGGAATTATTTGGAATTGTCAGCTGTTTGTAGATACAATGTATTACAGCCCTGCCAAGTCAAATCACCCAGACAATATTACATGAGGTGTGATTGGGTGGGTGGAAAATTTCTATAAATAGCACAAAGCAAGCAGCAAGGAGAAAAAATGGCAAACGAAATGAACTTTCTGAACAAGTCTCGTTTTATGTACATGTATGCTAACGTAAAGTGACCCCTACCAGCCCAAAAGCATTTATTACTTTATCTGGTTTTCTGCATCAGTCTTAAAATGAATTCAGAGTGGCACTAACAGGCTTCCATATCCCACAATCAGGTGTTCTACAATAACCCATTAAACTGTTGAGCTAGCATGTGTACTATAGACAGGTAATGGGGCCATTAAGCTAATTTCCCCAGCTCCCACTGTATTGTTGGAGAGTAGATGAAGATAACCAGATTTATCAAAGGTGAATGCTGCTCTACCAGTTTATCAGTCAACATACTGATAGTGTGTGGGTGTGTGATGGTCTGAATCCATCTCTACAAATTACAGTTACTATGGTGACTTGTCTCATTGTTTATTGTTTATAACTTTTCTTTAGGCCTTTTGTTTTTTATTTGTTGGTTCTCGGATTTGATTGATGAAAAAACCAGGTCGATAGGAGGGGGAAAAAAACCAAAAAAAAACCAACCCACACAAAATACACTCGTAGTGTAATAACTTCAATACAGCCGAGTACAGTTGTAACACTGAGTGTACATGTACAATATCATGTAGAAGCCACAGAAAAACATATATGCACTTTGTGGTGCATTCAATGAAAGGACATTGATGTCTGAAAAGTGGTTTGACAAAACAAGACTTCTAAAATTAAATGGAAAGGTTTTCAATATGAACTGAGTTAACGCAAACAAGCGAGATCCCGATATGATATGTCTGCATGTGCAGAAACTTGTGATTTGATTTGAAAATGTATGACACTGTTTTGAAGAATGAAATACTAAAACATTCTGTGAAACCTGAATTAGTTTCTGGACATATTATAAACCTGGATCATATTTGGCGTTAAAAAGTTTCGAACATTTCATTTCATCAAACTGGACCTTTCGGCTGTGTAAAATACATACAAGATTCGGCATCAACAACACGCTACCACCCATGGCCCTTAAATCACGAAATTTAGGCCCAATATAATGGTATTACGAAAAGCGAATGTATGCAGAACCAAGATAATGACGTTTCAATCAGGAGGGCATCTCTCCTCTTCGCCATATCCATCATAACCGTGAAAATGGAACGACTCTCCTCAGCCTGGTGTCCTTCGTTCTTGTCAGATAGAATAACTTGAAGAAATTTAGTCCCGAACGAGTTCAACACTGACATCGGGGTAGACAGGTCACATTCAGTGACGGAACCATCTTCATGTTTTGAAGACTTCACGTTGGAAACCGTGTCAGCCGACGTAATACATTTATAGACGATGTCCCCAACAGTATCACTGCCGTAACACTGCTGAAAAGATCTAGTTTTGACTTCTGCCCCTTTCTTTACGATGAGACAGATGTAAAAACTGTCCTCGCCGATTCCCGCCATTTTGTGATAGCGCGCCACAACAACTTTTTATACAGAATTATCTCCCTTGACATCTAATCAGCGGAGAAAGGTCCGTCCAAGATGGATGCGCGAAATCTAAATTTTCACTCTTCGACAGTGTATATTTTCGTATACCTCAGCCTTCCCACTGAGTCATCCTATCGAGAATTGTGATTTTTTTTTATCAGAGGATATAAAAAAAGGTTAATAGCAAATTTGTATGTCGGCGGGAATAAAAATGGACAAAATCCTGATTTTTGTTTTTTTCCACTTTTCGGAAAAAGTAAGTCGGCGGATCCGAGAACCAACAAATAAAAAACAAAAGGCCTTAATACTGATCAGAGAGGCAGGCTGTATGTCCAAACTTAAAGTTGGGGTGTCGAAAGGCTGAATATTCCATTCCGAACTAAATGGGTGGTTCGTGGGTGTCCAGTGGGCGCGCAGGTTCCTGTTGCTTCAATGCATTTTGCTGAGAAGCAACAGGAACTTGATAATGTGATGTTTATCACTGTAATATCACTTGTCTTTAATATCACATGTAAGCGTCCTGTCTGTGTCTTGTGTGCTGTCCTCAGTGTTTTATAGGGTGGATGGAGATTGGAGGGTGTCTGGTTCCATGCTGCTTCAAACATTTCTTCTTTGAAGTAGCAGGAATGCAGCTTGGCTGGGTGGTGCTTAGTTGGTTCGTCGTGATATAGCTGAAATATGGTTGAAAGTGATGTTAAATTCTATTCACTCACTCCAAACTAAATACATCCAGTGGAACAGTTCTGAGATCCTTCATTGACTGTGTTAGAATGGACTGGAACAGTTCCCACATGTAGTTCTCAACAGAACTAGAGTTCCATTCATACATTGGCAGACTCTGCCCCTGCATGGAAAAGTAAAATATCTCTTGGCAAACTTGTTTGAGCAGCAGTAGGATTAGAGGGTTGGGTCAGGACAGTTTTGGAACCTTTTCTTTTGCAAACCATAATTGAAGTTTCTTTGAAGTTATAAGTTCATTCCCTCAGGAACGAGTTCTGCATTTCACTTTGTGATACCCTCCTTACTCGGGCAATCCTAGTACTGAACAGCACCGTTGAGTTGCAATTTTCGCTCCCTCCCCCTGTTGTTTGTTTGCCCCTATCTCCTGAATGATGAAAACTTGAGAGCTGACACTCCATGGCTTTGTAGTTTTATCACATTGGGGTCATTTTGAACCCATTTGCATACATGTAAACCTTCAAGCAGAGGATCATGTCTAAATTCAAAATGATGACCATGTGGGGTACCAGAAAAGTGATGTTTTCATCATTTTTCTTCGAAGTTCTTGCTTTTCTGCGGGGAAAAGTGGGCAAAAGCTATTTTATTTCACATCAGATTATTATTTACTAATTTATGATGCAGTTTTTGTGGAGAAAACACATAAATAAAAAATTTGAGAAATCTGATTGAAAAATCATCCAAAAATGCCTTTTTTTAAAATGACATCACTGTAAAATCATAATGGTGGCCATCTTGGTTTTTTTAAAACTTTTCTAAAAGAGCTTGACCCAAAGATATAGTACCGGTACGGTAAGTTTAAGCACTCTCAGTAAGGATAGTGAAAATAAAAAGGGGTGGCTTTTTTCTGCCTCTCCACAGCGGTACACCCCAAATCGCCCAGGGCATATAGGGTTGATAATACGGTTGATGCCTGTGGGACAGCATTGATCAATGTATTAATACGCTGATCAAGGTTGTTAAATGTTCAAACATGGGCCATTGTGGTCTATGAGAATTAGATAATGGTTTGGAACCTACAGTTGTTTACTTTGCTCTTCAGGTTATGAGAATGTGGAGCATGAAGTGTTGATGATGGAAAGGGGTAAAACTTGGTGACATTTATTTCTGGTCTGTACCGAGGATAAATCAATCACTGATTCATGTGAATATACCATATAAACTGGTCAACTATTCATCGATCTACCAAGTGTTTATCTCTTTATTCATAAATGTAAATGTTAGGTCCCATCACAGTTGTCGGTCTTTAATGATTTCTATGAAAGACTACATCTGTTGTGAGACTGAACAGGCTAGATTCTTGTCGTCAAATCAAATGAATGGCACAATGCACACAAAGACTGGTAAATTGTGGCTGTTATATTGAGGGGGCGTGAATTTTATCTCCAAAGTTACCTCCCTTCTGTTCATAGCTACAGAATGGAGCCAATTAAACTTCCCGAACTCAACATGTGCACCTGAGATGATTTAAATGTATTTGGAAACTAATATTGCCTGTTGACGTTGACAAATCCTCCAGGTGTAGCGATGCATAGACCTAATGACATTCAACAGTGTACTTTGAAGTACACACATCTTGCCATGCTTGTAGAACGTAGCCTGCTGAGAATGATATTGCCGGATATCGGATATCGGGAAATCCATTTCCACGGCTCATTTCTCTCGCAGTGATTTATTCCCTCGTTAGGTTAGTGTAATAAATGATTAATTACCTGATTCAATGTCAATATGCTTTCAGGACTGTTAATGTCAAAGGCAGAGTTTGGTACCTTGCATTTAATATTTCCTCCCAGATAAATATATCTTCCATTTGCTCTCGAACACATGGTACATGTACGTATGTCATTTGGTTTGAAAGAAGAAATGCGACATACAAAATTTTCGTTTCATTAAAATTAGTTTCAGAATTCATGCATGGAACATCGGTCATAATTTATTATTTTCCTGTGGTCTGATGTGTTACTCATTGGATTGTGTTGGGGCTCCCGGGGATTGACCTGGGGTGTCATTGTGCACACTCCAAGTAAGAATAGGCCTCAACCCCTCAGAGAGCTTGTCGTAAGAGGCGACTAACTGGGGCATCCATGGGATTCTGGGTGTGAAACGGAATAGGACCCTACCCATGTGTGAAAAGGAATAGGAACCAAATGTTGTGATATGACTGAAATAGTGTTGAAATGAAAGCGATGTTAAATCATATTCACTCGCTCACCCTGGATTGTGGTTGATTTATAACCAAACACCACACTTTTTTTTTAAAGATAAATTTGTGGGGATCTGAATGAGTTTTTACCTCTCGGGCAATTTTCATCATCATGTACGTCCATCTGTCCGTCGGTCTCTGATTTCTCGTTACCACCATATCTCCTGAATGACTACATGTATGCCGAGAAATACCAAACTTACACCACACATGCATATGGTCACAGAGCAGAAGCCTATTGAATCTGGCTGCCAGATTGACCCATATTTTCCTAGGTCACCAGGTCACTGTGTCAATCATATATCGATCAGTTAAGCTATATGGTCCATTGTACAATCCAGAACTGGAAGATACGGCTCATAGCACTGGACACACCGGTTCTCGTCAGATCACCGAAGTTAAGCAATGTTAATCTCGTTCAATACTTGGATGGGTGACCAGGTGCTGAACTGGCTGTGCTGATCCTGGCACATGAAGGCACCATCGTGATATGACTGAATCAAGGTTGAAAACGACGTTAAACCCTACTACTTCTCTAGAACTGGAGAGATAACATCTCAAAATGAGTGTTTCCCATGATTTTGGGGTAATGAAATTTGGTTATTTTTGTAGCCCTAATTCGAGTTTTACCACTGAATCAAGATTCTCAACTATTTCCAGATCTTCTGGCTGACTGAACTTGATCTTTGACATGTACTTTTGTACTCATCACATTATCTCCCCATATGGTACACTCATGAACAAACATAAAATAAAAATGAAATTTTAAATTTTGTCTTGACTTTTGGGTGACAGTGACCTTGACCTCAATTTTGGTATGTGACACACTCTCCCACAAATGTATCCAGTAACTGTTTTTAGCAATTTTAATGATTTCTTAATTTTGGAGTCACTGGGACGTTGATCATTTGACCGGTGACCTCAATTTTGTTCTGCCATACATGTACAGTAAACCTAGTTTAACAAGTCGCAGAGAAATTTGCCATTTTCTATGATTTATTGATTTTTTGGACAACAGTGACCTTGACATTTGACGATCCCAATTTCAGTAGCTGACACGTCGTCTCTCCCTACACAGGCAAGCCGTCACCAACCAGTACCACTCAGTAACTGATTGGCTACTGATTGGTGGGCAACTGATTGGTACTGGTAGGAAAGGTCCCCTTGCGGTACCGTTCAGTTCCCCACCAATCAGTAGCCAATCAGTTACTGAGTGGTACTGGTCAGTTACCAATTGGTTACCAACTTGGTTGGTACCAACCTGTTACCAACCCTACTATTCATTCAGGTACCGTGCAGTCACCAATCAGTAACTTGGTGGGTACCAACCTGTGACCAAGTGGTACCCATCAGTTACCAACCCTAATATTCCTCCAGGTACCGTGCAGTCACCAATCAGTACCTTGGTGGGTACCAACCTGTGACGAAGTGGTACCCATCAGTTACCAACCCTAATATTCCTCCAGGTACCGTGCAGTCACCAATCAATAACTTGGTGGGTACCAACCTGTGACCAAGTGGTACCCATCAGTTACCAACCCTAATATTCCTCCAGGTACCGTGCAGTCACCAATCAGTAACTTGGTGGGTACCAACTTGTGACCAAGTGGTACCCATCAGTTACCAACCCTAATATTCCTCCAGGTACAGTGCAGTCACCAATCAGTAACTTGGTGGGTACCAACCTGTGACCAAGTGGTACCCATCAGTTACCAACCCTAATATTCCTCCAGGTACCGTGCAGTCACCAATCAGTAACTTGGTGGGTACCAACTTGTGACCAAGTGGTACCCATCAGTTACCAACCCTAATATTCCGCCAGGTACTGTCCAGTCACCAATCAGTAACTTGGTGGGTACCAACCTGTGACCAAGTGGTACCCATCAGTTACCAACCCTAATATTCCTCCAAGTACCGTGCAGTCACCAATCAATAACTTGGTGGGTACCAACCTGTGACCAAGTGGTACCCATCAGTTACCAACCCTAATATTCCTCCAGGTACCGTGCAGTCACCAATCAGTAACTTGGTGGGTACCAACCTGTGACCAAGTGGTACCCATCAGTTATCAACCCTAATATTCCTCCAGGTACCGTGCAGTCACCAATCAGTAACTTGGTGGGTACCAACCTGTGACCAAGTGGTACCCATCAGTTACCAACCCTAATATTCCTCCAGGTACCGTGCAGTCACCAATCAATAACTTGGTGGGTACCAACCTGTGACCAAGTGGTACCCATCAGTTACCAACCCTAATATTCCTCCAGGTACCGTGCAGTCACCAATCAGTAACTTGGTGGGTACCAAATTGTGACCAAGTGGTACCCATCAGTTACCAACCCTAATATTCCTCCAGGTACCGTGCAGTCACCAATGAATAACTTGGTGGGTACCAACCTGTGACCAAGTGGTACCCATCACAGGCCTTATTTTTTGACGCGAACGCTCGTTCAGGTTACGTGAAGGTTACGCAAATCATATTTTACGCGAACGGTCACCGTTCACGTGGGGCGAATTTTATCTGCCAGCAAGTCACAAGTGGTTAGTCGGCATTGTCTGTCTGCACAAAGTGAAAATAAAATAAATAAAAAGTGGCGACAGCGATTTTTCCGCGTATACCGTCCACTTTCTCTTTCTCCTTTTGTCGACTGGCAGGCTAATTTACATGGCCGTGGTTGTTTGATAAATCATGAATTGCTTATGGCCTAGTTAAATTGTTTGTGTCGGAGTGGTTTCGTTTTCACTGGCCAGACAATTACGCATGCCCAGATGGAAATAGGTCGGCACTGAAACTATTTGCCGAGAAGTGGAGACTGTCGGTCGTTGGAATTGACCAATAAATTGAAATAATGGATGTTATTTGATGCACAATAAATCATTTTGAAACCCTGAACATACATTCAGAACATATTTGGCATTTTACAGCTTTAGAAATATTTAGGAATCGCATTTCGGCAAAAATAATGTACCGTAAAACTCACGTAAGCACTGGAATTTTATCACGTTCAGAATACTACCGATGCCGATAGACTGTCTGTTTTGCTTCATCTCGACTAAATAACTCGTCTGAATTCTTATAGATGTCACGGTATGTATTCCTGGTTACTCGTAGCATAACGAATATTGAATATTTATTAAAAATTCCAAGTGAATCGGTAAAAATCCTTTTGTTTACGCGACGTGTGGCTTACCTCAGCAAAACCAAACGACATTTAACGATATTTTATGTTAATGAGCAGTTGGGGCAGTTTGACCAATCAGGAAGTCGGGTTACGTCAGGTGACCAGCATTTTCGCGGGTTTATTGGGGTTGAATGAGAAGGATTCGAAACACATGACCATTTTCACCCAATAAAATCGACGCATTTTTACTATTGACCTGAAATAAGGTTGTGTTGAAATGAAAGCAGAGTTGTTGCCCTTCAATTTGATATCTTTAACGTGGGAAGGGGCTTCCGGGATTTCGTTGCAGAAGCTTGTAAACAAGGTGCG
>JAVTVY010056122.1:0-31937 GCA_036873755.1 Hanleya hanleyi | reverse complement strand
ATTGTTCTTTTCAGTAAGAGAGCATACGACAGCGCCTATAAATATTTTAGGTATTTCGGAATTTCTTTCAATTCCGTTCGATTCGAGTCCATAGGCTGACAAAACGACCGGGGCATTCACTGCTGACCAAATCCCAGCTAAAGTTTGCTTTGTACGATGTGGTCATCAACTGAAACAAAACAAGATAGCTCATGAATTTTAAATGGAATAGCTTCTGATTCTTTCCAAACTAACAAAAAAAAGATTTTTCTGTATTACGATTACATGTATATATATTACAATAAAACAAAAACAAATATTTGAATGCCAATTTAGAAGGTAGAAATTGATAGATGTATATTTTTACGGATATATTTCATATCTAATCAATCTAATTAAAATTAAATCCTATCTGCTCCCCATTTGGATATGTCGCTTAGCGAGTATGACTGTCTGAAACTCTCAAGCTGACCTGCGAGTACAACTGACCAGCAAGCATTAACATTGTGACGGCTAAAACGCTTTGATGAAGGGCAGCGTAAAACCGGTCCTTTTGGACAGAGATTTGGCAAGTTACACCCTCTTCTACCCTCTGGGATCTGCCTGGGATACCACCTTGGACATCTTCAAATGACGACTGATGAAACTACTCATGATACAGTGAAGACATGTAGATATCATATTCCAGGAGAGAGAGAGAGAGAGAGAGAGAGAGCAGTAAGGTTTAACATCGCGTTCAGCAATATTTCTGCTACATAGCGACGATCAAACAAAATTATAAGTATTCCAACAAAAACAAGTAAACAACTTTCACATACATTATAACTTATGCAACAAACCCATTTCTTTCAAACAATCTTTACCCGACTAAAGAGATCTTCTAAAGTATCTAAAATTTATACATGTCGTCGATCAGAATATGTTTCACTGTGAGATCTTCGTGGCATGGATCCCGCCTGGTCGCCATATGAATTTACCATTATACTGTGCATTCAGGATAATGGCAATAGTCTCAAACTGGACTGAAAATGTTCCACTGATGTAAAACAGTTCAATTTTGACAAATGTATACTTTGAGCTGGTTAAATGACATGAAATTAGGAGACAAACATGATAAACATAGTTTAGATTACCACACATGGCCTCCATTATACGATTATACTCTATGCTGAGAATTAGGCAGTTCATTTACGATCCTATAATTACAAGCGTAATCTGATACGGAGGATGAATTCCACTTTTTGATTAAATGCCCTGGTTATAGCATATCTAGATGTCAATTATTTACAAATATATCAGGGACATGTGCCAATTTCATCAGTATGCCAGATAGGACAAAATTTGTATGGCTTCTCTCTGCCGAGGACATGGTGGTCATTTCTCTGGTGGTTAACTTTTTTCATCGCAATCTAATTAAGAGAAAGTACTTAATGAACAGTGTATCTTATTGAATCCGGTGAACATGTTGTGATTTATCCTGTTTTGTTTTCTCCTGTACACATTAACCCATCAACGGGTAAAACAGTACAATTAAAGGTTCTATTCTATTCTATTCTATTCTATAAATATCAGCAGCTGAAAAATTATGGCCAAAATACGTGGGAACTCAGTATTAAGAAGCCCCCGATTGCATGTGTTTGAAGTAGGCCCTGTACGTCAAAGGCGTGAGTGAAGTGAAGTTTTGGAAGTTTTAGCCTGGCAATCACCTTTTGTCTCACTCTTCTTCAATCCAGACACTAAGGCTCCTATACCCATGGTAGTACCGGCTGAAGCAAGACCAATTCCTGCGCTAGCTCCGACTGAAAGTCCCACAGCACCGGCAGATTGTAGAATAGCGCAGAGACTTCCCGACGCCACGGCTCCTCCGTATGTCGACATCAGCCCAGCTCCATAGGATCCGGCAGCAATTCCAGCTGAACTGAACCCAGCGGCTCCTATCACCAATGGGGCTGCAACTACAGTACCGATACCGAGAAGTACCGACACACCGGCGACGATAGGCAGACGGGATTTCACTGCTGATTCTTTACCATCACCTGAAATGAACAATACATCAGAAATAGGTTGCTTGTCGATACCAGCTCGTATATTTTGGGGGCGATAACAGAATAACATATCGCTGATTGTATTATTTGGTAATGGATTACTTTTCCCAAATTGATTTGTATCCGTTGTTCTTTGAGGACAACCATGGATTGGGCAGTACCGCCAGCGCAATGGTCCATTAATGGTCGACCAATGATTACATCATCGATGTGACGTGCATCCTTTATCAGGAGCAAAATAACACATCAGGGACAAAGGTAGACAGTTATCGGCTGACATACGTTAGTCGTCCAATGGATGATATCCCACGCGACAGTGTATTGTCTGTCTGTAAAGATATGAAGATCTCGAATAAAATACTTGTCACACAAAATACAGACCGACGCAGTTAATTGTCTTCGTTTGTCTTAAACATTGCGAAACGAATCGCCAAGAACCGTCACATCCAAAACAGCATAATGCTGTATATTTATGTACAGATTGGTAATCCACTTTGGCTCTTCAGAAGCACCTCCTAACGGGACGGAAGCTCATTCAAGCTCACCACCAGTAAGCCACGCATGTTGACAATTATGTCTAAAAGCCAGCTGATGTCCAGATTGGACGTCAACACGCGCTGATGTCCTAAGCTAGGTAATCACGTGCGTGTTATTGTCCTAAGGAAATTCTGAATATTATTGGTCGACATTCCAGCCATGGTGTTTATGTTTAAATTTCCAGTGTCATCTCTTATTCTCCCAGAATTTAGTATATATTCAAGTTGATCGTACCACACGCTCATCCCAACTTCATTCAGCTTCCTTGTCTGGCGAAATTCTTCCTGGTCCGTTGAACGTCCTTCCATATTTTCTCAAATAATCCAATTCAGGAAAGGTTTTAACTCTAGTTTCTGGAGACAGTCATATCATCGCGGTCATTCTCCATATATGAACAAATCCTATCTAGAACGCGACCGGGTCTACGGCTCTGCTACTTAAACATTAGAAATGTCGCTGGTGCATTCAACAGACCAAACGGCGTTCTCCTAATCCAACAGAGAGTCATTTGTGTGATCTGATTTATGGCTATAAGCCTGGTCTATTCTGACGTAGTTGTATCCGCACATCAGTTTCAGTGTAAATCTATCGCGCTCCAGCTATAGTTGAGAAAGACTGCCCTGTCGAGCATCGGAAAGCATCAGGCAATGAGCCTGCATTGAGCCTGTTATTATCCTAATTTTGGACAATAACAATTGTTGTTATAGACTGGTAATGTACGAGTTAGACCAAAATGATTTACTTGTAATGTCCAAATTGTACATTAGCGAGTGTCTTATTACATTATTACATGCGTTTTGAAAGCCAAACATACATTACACTTACCCTTCTCCAATCCTTCTAGCACACTGGTATAAACTGCAAATATACATGATTTATGCATATTACGAAGTGCAACTTATGTAAATCTACGGACTGGATAACAGACATGTTCTACGCTCTTAGAAAACATGATTCTAATTGATTCTTCAGAATATTTGATTTATGTCAAATTCGGTTCTACACTAACCAAGTTTTTATGGATCGTGTTCTTCATAAGATTTTGGTTTAGTATTTTTGTTTGAATAGTGCAGCAGATAGAGAATCAAATTGGGTTTTACGCATCCCCTTAAGGAATTGACTGCAGGAATACCAAAGTACACATCTCACATGTATGAGCACGACAGTACCACCACAGAAACTGTGAAAACTACGACTTCACTGGACCAATGTGGTCAATGACAACAGGAATATCCATTGTACATCACATACCATGTGATTAGGGTTATGACAGATTTTCTCCAGTAAACAAGCCAGGTGCAGTGTCTTAACTTGAATTGTCTTCAATTTTCAATTGAAGTCTTGCATTCTTTGAAGCTTCAAACCATCTTAACCCGGTGATAACGTAACCCGTGTTCATCACAGGAGATCGATTATGAATGGTTTGAATTGACTGAAAAAGATATTTCCAATATCATGCATTGGGGAGGTAAATATCTCTAAAATAATATGAGGAAAATAACTCCTCTCTCCCATTAATTTATTTCCATATTCACTCGTCACATTGATTCAATATTTCAACCAATTCAATCCTTCATTATCGAGCTTTTGTGATTTGGTGTGGTCACGTCATAGTGCATATTCGCTATCACAACATATGGACCAGATCAAAACATCGTTACGTCTACGTACCGCCCAATACTTGGTTGCTGGCGTTGGGCAGAAGTTTCAGCTCCTGAAAGACATCAAATATTTTCTGCAGATCAACATCTGTCTCATAAAGGTTTCTGAACAGTTGAGCAGCATTTGGTTGATGACCGAGTACTCTTATTGCTAACCCAAGCCTGGTACAATAAGTTTCAATTGTTGGGACCTCTGCAAGGATTGTTCGATTGAACAGCGGCATACTCAATCTACCCTCCGGAAACTGATTGCCGACCAAATTGGAATATGTAGCCTTGCTGTAAATAACAAAATACCATGGAGCTTCAATATATGCCCGCACACTGAACGGATACAAGTGCGACCTCACCTCTAAATTTTAGTATGGATTTGCAAATATATGTATTTTTTGTGCACATTGACTTAATGACTTCTTGTCTCAGACATTAGTAACCCTGTTCTTGACATTTGACCTAGAAATCCAAAGTTTGGGGTATCAGCATATCAAAGTTCGACCCCAATCCACGTCCAAGAGGCGGAGATGTCAGATGGGGGAACAGAAGTTAATAGACAGCCAGACAAATGGACAGACCCTTCAAATCAAAAGGTTTCTTCTTTGCCACGAGTTTGAGGTATACCTGATATTCTGCAGTCCTCTACTGTAGTTTACCCCCTTGGGGGTATACCATGAGGTATAGGATGAATATAAAGGCTATAGGATGCATGGTCAGATTTATCTAACTCTAAATTGTAGATACAAGCGTCTAGTCCGTCAATCAATATTTAGGCAGCCTACCAGTCAACAAAGATAAATTCTGAAAATTGTTTAAATTCATGTCAACTGTATTTTTAAATACATAACCGCCCATGTCAACATTTGTATCGTACTGTTATTTTTCTGTATTTTGCAGGAGATTCCATGGTATGTACTATTTGGATTGACCGGAAGTGACTAAAGGCAGTATTTTCACTATACGTTTACCGGAGTCTAGGAGCTAATTGCACAGACAATGTCATTATCTGCAGGAATACGCTTTTCAGCATTTCCCAGAATACTCTGCAACAACATCAACAACAACAATCGCCTCGGTAAGCCATTCGTTAGATCATGGGCCACCCTCCCTCCCATCACCACCTATCAAAGATATATCTTTTAGTTACCAAATATGTTTTGTCGAATGAAAGTGTATCAAATAAGCAACTTTCATGATATAGTATGGATTACTGTATTTAAACCAGATTTTCAGGCTTTTAGTACCGGTACATTTGTTTCGTAATATTTTGACATAATTACATCAAATTATGTAGTTAACACGGCCTTTAACGCAAACATAAAATTGGTTATTTTATGGAAAACAAGCCAGGAATCCACGATCCAAAACTAAATTCACATACCTTAAATACCTAAGACATGACGTGACTGAACATGAACACGGCAGTCTACATGCATATCTCACATCGTCGCCGAGACGCAACATGAAGTACCTCGCTTGTGGGAGCGGGACCGGGTAAAATAAACTTTTCATCGGACGTGTACGCGAACAGCGATATGAAGCGGTATCATGGAAAGCCAACAGTGTCATAACTTCTGGTTTTCCACACGTGGTAATTCTATTTTCCACGCGTGGTAATTCTGCTTTCCACACTAGGAAAATACAGCCAATGGTTTGACTGGTAATTACCACCTGTGGATATTTCGACCACTTATTCCACCTGGAAATATCACACGTGGAAATTATTTACCACGTGTGGAAAATATCCACCAATGATAGAACTGGAAATACCACGTGTGGAAATTAGTTACCAAGCGTGATATTGATCATCCAATCATTGAATTCGGAAATACGACGCATGGTGAATAATTTCCACACTTGGTATTCCCACTTATCCACGCGTCGATATTTTATTTTACCCAGAATGAGAGCTTCATGGAGGAAGGTCATTCCAAAATGGCGGAAATCAACAGTTTGAGGCGACTTTGCAGGCTTCCCAAACATGCTTCAGAAATGAGAGGCAGTATTATTTTTTATAAAATGTACCATTTGTGTAATCAAGTCCTACGGTTTTGACAGCATTGAACTTTGAAATGTGTAGGCTTGCTAATCACATGTGTGAGTTTAGCACTTAGTCATGGTTCACCTTGACATCAGAAAGTGGGTATTATAAATCTGCTTTCTGTAACGATTGTTTTAATTGGTAGAATTCGAAAATAGAATTACCACTTGTGATAAAGAGAATTACCACATTCGCAAACCCCAGTGAAATACCACGTGTGTAAATTATTTACCACGCGTCGTTTTTCCGAGTTTAATGATTGGATGATAAATACCACGCGTAGTAAATAATTTCCACACGTGGCATGATATATATGCCCAGTTCCATCATTGGTGGATATTTTTTCCACACGTGGTAAATAATTTCCCCGTGTGATATTTCCCGGTTGAATAATTGGTCGAAATATCCACACGTGGTAATGACCAGTTAAACCATCGGCTGTATTTTTCACGTGAAGTTATGACATTGATGGCTTTCCATACCTGCCTTGTATTCTGTGCACCGATTTTTTTTACCATGGAGCTTATACATGTTTGAGAAAACGTGCAGAAGGCGTACCAGTATTCGACACAAGTAAGTGATAAATTTCTGTTTGATCCTGATTAATTTTTGTGTGTGTTTGCCATACTTACCGATAAGAATATTGCGGGCGGAGGCAAAATGAAATTAAATTAGTGTTGTACGTTTGTTGATCCACTAAATTCCTGGTCTCCTGGTCAGATATCGGTTGCCTGAACGAGCGGCTATCACTGAATTGAAACTATTCATATAATCCCCCCTTCCCTCTCTTTTTGAGATACTATCATCGAATAATTAATGCTGTGAACTAAAATCATAAATCATCATCAATTTTTCGATTTTATCTCAATATATATTTAAGTACAGCTACATAAACTATATCGGCCCTAACTTTATATATGATAATTTAAACAATCCCTGATTATATTATCAAATTATCACCATAGTCAATAGAAGATTCCCCACTTAATTTCACGTCAAATTCACACTTTTTAAGCATTTACTTTGACTGCTTGATGAGGAATAACGGTCCGACGTCGCGTTCACTTGATTTGTTATTTGATAAAAAAAAAATGGTTTTCGGTCCGCTTGCAGCACGGATTTCGTGGCACATAAGCACAGCGCTTTATTTAAGAAATAAGGCCGAAGCCTGCTCTCTAAAATTTATATTCTATAACACTTGTATCAAAAACATCGAGCTAACCAATGCAATAATTACAAGATTTACCACGGTTATGTGAAATGTACATGTGTCAAGTGCAGGTGTTCATTAGGAGATTCCATTTCACAAGTCGGATGAGGAAAGGGACGTCTGCTTTCACACAAGTAACAATCGAATAAAACAAACAAATAAACTACAAGACGAAATTTCCTTCTCAAGTTTAACTGTTGTTTTCCATCGGGAAATTGATAAACAAAGCGACACAAATAGGCATATATCCACGTAATTTCCCAACAGCTGACTCCGCTGACAAAATCACTCCCCTTTTGAGAGACCACATAAACACGTCCACTGACACACTAACCGGGCGTAAAACAACGATTTAGCACGCCTATGAAAACATTATTTCTTAAATCTTTCCCACACTAACCGTGCGTAAAATAACCATTGAGCACGCCTATGAAAACGTTACTTCTATTCTATTGCACTACCCAAATTGATTATCAAAATATAATGAAAGGTTGAAAACATATTTTGAACTTTGACAATCTTTCTCCTCTTTCTTGAAAAAAATAACTCGTCCACTGATATTAACACGATGCTCCCGTCTCGGTTGGCATCGTGCCAATGTCAGTGGACGAGTTTATTTGGTCTCTCAAATGGAGAGTTTTTCTGACAGCTGAGCCAGGCTCTGTGGAAATGCTTGGATTTAGGTCGATTTGTGTCGCTTTTCTAATCAATTTCACGATGAAAACAGCAGTTAAACTTGAGAAAGAAATTACATCTTGTAATTTATTTGTGTGTTTATTCGATTGTATAAATCAGACGACCCCTTCCTCTCTCGCCTTGTAATATAGAATCTCCCAATGAACACCTGCACTTGACACATGTGCATTTCACAAAACCGTGCTAAAACACTCAATAATTGCACTTTTAGCAAGTTGTTATAGACACGGGTGTTATAGAATAGAAATTGATGTACTGGTAGGCCTACACTTCTTGATTTTACCAGGTAGCTTAGTAAATGATAAAATACCAGTAAATAAAAGATGAATATTGAATTTCTCTTTCTTTTATTCCTTTATATTCTTCTGACATGAAGATCTTTTTCACTTGAAAACATTCACTCATGTGTTAGCCTATCTCGCATAGCACCAACCAATATAGCAATCCAGTATGCGAGGGCCACCTCAAACAACCGACCAATCAAAATTTAGCTTTTCCACAATGGAAATATAAAACAAGCTTAAGGAGGGAATTTATTCACAACCAAATTCCCATAGTCGGGTTAATTGCTCTTGTCAGGTGGACCTCCATGCTCTTCAAGCTAATCTGATAAAATGAACTTAATACCATCTTTTTGTGGAATAAAAGCTGGCCATGGCTTTATTCATGCAAGCGACAAGATTGCCAAAATTTCATAACTGGTATATGATCTGACAATATACATCAATTGTATAAACTACGCGTCAGAAAATGGCATAAACGATCTGACAAATTATACATCAATTGTATAAACTACGCGTCAGAAATAGAAGGCAACATGCTAACCAAGTAGGACACCCCCAATGGACCCTCATGGTGACATAACGGCGCTGAAGTACTTGTGTCACACTAGCTCCCTTGGTGACAAGGGGCGGGTCTAGTTGTACATGCATGATACGCGCCTTAACAGCTAGCTAAATAATATATAGCCCTCTAGTATGAGAGGGCTATATATTATTTAGCTACTTAACAGCCTGCCAGATGAAATTGAATGCCACGTAAGTGGTTACTTGAATCTTGAATTGCTGCTGATGCCTTGACAAATACACATGAATGACTACAAATTAAATGATTAAAATCAGAACACTACAGTCAGGGGCGTCGCTAGGGGGGGGTCGTCAGGTGCGAACGACCCCCCCTTGGACGCGCCAAAAAAAAAACAGAAGAAAAAGCAAAAAAAAACAAAAAAAACAAAAAACAGAAACAGAGAAAACGAAAATAAAAACAAAACAAAAAAAGCAAAAGGGAAAAGAGAGAAATAAAAAATGCCGCCCACTTTTGATTTAGTGGGAAGGGGGGGGGGGCGAATATCTTTGGGCCTCCCACATTTCAGCATCCCTAACTGACCATGTCCCAACATAAAAATTACAGATAGAGTGCCAGGACGTGTAGTGGTGTGTTATAGGCCTGTTTTGTTTGTGTCAAACCAGGAAGTCAAATGGAGTCCGGCATATTCTTCAATATCGATGCGGGGTTTTGCGAAACAAATGTGAAAATAGAACCATAAATCTGTATACAATGTGTTGAGATTTGTTTCCGAGAAAACGCGTAAAACGCATCTCCGGCAACCGGAGACCCCGGAGCTTCCGGGGCCTAGGCGACCCCTGGATCCTCGCCTGTCAGGTTGTGCGAATCGCTCATTTTAGCTTTGTGTAAATGAATGGCTCTCATATTTGTTCTAATGTTCCATGAGTTCATCGCCTTTTTATGTGTTTTTTTTTTAATGTGTTAAATATAACTAGAAAGTCAAATGGATTCGCGGGTGTAACGATATGATGGTCGATATCGTATGTTGTAAATCGTGATAGAAATAACATGTGAATGAAATACAACCTGAAGCCATGCATGAGGAACTGCCAACAACTGTTCTATCTTTAATATCTGTTTTACGACACTCATTACAAGCATGGTCAAATGGGAGATAACTCTAAGTGGTAAACACTGTCACATCTTCCCTTTTATCAATAAAGCTTGTTTTAAAATATCAACTGTCTTTGTTGTCATTGAATGTCTCTCAGAAATGTCTCATTTCTTACACAAGATATTTATTACACAAGATAAGAACTTTAAACCAACTGTTAAAGAATATCTAGAAACTCAAATGTGGAATTAAAGAACTGAACTTTAACTATTACTTAACGTCTGAAATGCACATGTAACTTTAACTTCAAGTATATATAAAGTCCTCATTCATTGGTCGTTTTACAACTCGACCACTTCGCGTTGTTCGATCCGCATTACGTGACACATGACTCGATTCAGGCGGAGCACGTACTGGTATCTCATTCTGAGGTACTCTAGTGTTGATAGCCGTGCTGGATGCGGATTGGTTGGTTTTCGACTGTCCGTTGGCCGCTAATGCTGGTTTCTCTGCGACAGGCCGAACGACTACAGGACGTTCCAATAGCACTTCGGTCCTGGGTCGAAATGCCTCGTTTGTCTCGCGAAGATGTCTGCGATTTCTTCTGTAGATTTGTCCGTTTTCAGTTCGGACGCGGTACGAACGGATATCTACTTGTTCTTCCACTCGCGCTTTTACCCATATTTTCTTATTGGTTGTCGAGCGTACGCGAACAATTTGACCACATTTCAAGCTTGTTAGTTCCTTGGAGTTCTTGTCATAGTAATAAGTCTGTCGTGCTTTTCGCTCTTTCAGCTTACGTTTCACGCCAGAAGCTGTTTTCGGTTCGAGCAAGCTTTTCGACATGGGCACAAGTCCTCTCGTTCGTCTGCCGAAAAGACGTTGAGCAGGCGAGTAGCCTACTCCCTCTGTCGGAGTATTCCGTAGTTCAAGTAGAGCCAGGTACGGATCTGACTTCGCAGTCGTTGTCTTCTTGAGCAGATTTTTCGCAGATTTTACCGCGTTTTCGGCTTTTCCGTTTGACGCGGGATATCTCGGTGAACTAGTCACGATCTCAAAGTCATAGTCCCGCGCAAAAGCTTGATATTCCTTTGAATCCAAGGGTGGTCCGTTGTCCGAAACTACTTCTTTCGCGATCCCGTGTCTGGCGAAGTAGGTTTTCAACTTGTAGATGACATCGGGTGCTTTCAAACTGTCGATACGTTCTACCTCGTAGAAGTCCGAATAGTAATCGACGCACACAATGTACTGTTTCCCTTGGAAATCGAAGAAATCGATAGCCACTTTTTCCCAGGGGCGATCGGGAATCTCATGCGAGATCATAGGTTCACGCGTCTGTTCTCGTTGATGAGTGTTACACGCGTCGCATGCACTAACATGTGTCTCAATGTCCTGAGCCATATTTTCCCAGTAAACAACTTCACGGGCACGACGGATTGTGCTCTGAACACCCATGTGGCTCGCATGTAGCTTGGTCAGGATCGGTTTTCTCATACTGTCAGGTATCACAAGACGTTCGCCCTTGAATACAAGTCCATCTTGTACAACAAGTTCGTCCCGGAATGTATGAAAGTGCTTCAATTTAGGAGCAAGATGGTCCCGCGAATTTGGCCATCCATCCTGGATTACCACCATCAATTCCTGCATGGCAGCGTCTTTGGCGGTGCCTTCGCGGATTTCGTTTATGCTATTTCCAGTCATTGGAAGGCAGTCGACATTGTTGATTTCTTCCATCTCTCTGTCAGCCACAGATTGTCGGTCGGATTTCGCTTGCATATTACGTGGTACGGCGCGACTCAGAGTATCCGCGACGTACATCTCCACACCGGGCTTGTATATGATTTCATAATCGTAACGTTGCAATCGTAATAGCATACGTTGCAAGCGTTTTGGTGCGCTCAATAACGCCTTCTTCTGTATCGAGACCAGGGGTTTATGGTCCGATTCCACTATGATTTTCCGTCCATAGACGTACGTGTCAAACTTCTCTAGCGAGAACAGAACCGCGAGAAGTTCTTTCTCAATTTGCGCGTATCTTTCCTCTGTTTCCGTAAGCGCTCTGGACACGTACGCGACTGGTTGTCCCTGTTGAAAGAGTCCTGCTCCGAGGCCATTTTTACTCGAGTCACACTGTACGACAACTGGCAGTGTCGAGTCAAAGTAACGCAATGTCGGAGAATTCGTGAGTACTGCTTTGATTTGATCAAAACATTTGCCTTGTACGTCTGGATCCCAGAAGAACGCTGCTTTTTCACTAAGCAGATCGCGTATTGGACGCGTCATGTCGGATAGTCCTGGTGCAAATTTTTGCAGGTAATTGAGCATACCCATCAGTCGCTGTATACCCTGTCGATCGGTAGGCGCCGGCATCTCTACGATTGCCTGAATCTTGCTAGGATCAGGTTTCAATCCTCCATCTGTAATCTGATGCCCAATGTATGATACGGATTTGCACTTGAAATTGAACTTCTCTTTGTTCAACCGAATACCGGATTCCTCACAGCGTTGCAGGAATTTGCGCATATTCTGGTCATGGTCGCGTTCAGCATCCGATTGCGTTTCATCTTCTCCCCAAATCATGATGTCGTCTGCAACGACCTTGACACCGCGTAATCCTTCCAACGTCTCGTTAAGACGACGCTGGAATTCGTCCGAAGCTGGTGAGATACCCATCGGCATTTTATTCCATTTGTACCTCCCCCATGGGCTGGAGAATGTCGTGAGCATACTACTCTCGTGATCCAATTGGACATGCCAGAAACCGTTCTTCACGTCTGCTTTCGTGAAAACTTTGGCCTTTGCGAGGTCAGGGAGAACATCATCGATGGTCGACATCGGATAGTTGCTGCGTTTTAACGCGCGATTCAACGGTTTTGGATCCAAACATATTCTGATTGACCCGTTCGCCTTATTTACCACCACCATATTTGAACACCATTCGGTTGGTTCGCGTACAGGAGAGATAATACCCTGCTCATTGAGCTTGTCTAGTTCCTTATGTAGTTTCTCTTTGATCGCAATGGGAACTCGACGCGGTGGTAGCTGTACTGTCGGTACCGATTTATCCACTTGAAGGTGTAACTCTCCCTTCAGAGTACCCTGGCCGGTGAAAACATTGCGATATTCTTCAAAAATATCTTCGGCGGTAAGACTTTTTTCCACACTGGCGACACAGTCTGGCTGGTACTCAATGTTGTCATAGTTCACAGTAATAAGGTTCATTTGGACGATGGTGCGACACCCCAGGATCGGCTTACACGCGATAGGCACAATGTGGAATTCTACGTTGAAACGTTTTCCTGTTTTGGGATTTGTTATGTCGATGCGCGTTCTTCCCAGTGATTTGACTTGTGTGTCAGGATCAAAAAGTTGAAGACCCGAATCTGTTGGATGCAAATGGTCCAACTCTGGATCGCGACACAGTTCTCGGTACATGTGTACCGGTAACACATTACATGTAGCACCGCAATCTAACTGGAAGGATGTAGATTTCCCGGATATTTGCATAGTTGCGTGTAATTTCTTAGGAGGGGTTTTTTGGGAATTTTCCTGTACATTGCTAACAGTCTCTGTCACAGTTAACACATACTCAGGATCAGAATCTGATGAATCATCAACAGTTTTGACCTTGTATTTGGACGATTTGGGGGCTGATTTGGGGCATTGCTTTTCATAATGGTGTAATTGTTTACACCTGTGGCACTCCTTACCGAAAGCTGGGCATGATTCACGCTTTGCCTCGCGTTTTCCCCCACAAAATTTGCAGTTTCGAATTTCGTCCGATTTACCACCCTTCCCACTGAAAGTTTTGGGTTTTGATTCAAATGTCCTACCATAGTTTTTGTGTTTCTTGTCATTACTTGACTTGGTAGACTTCACCCACTGTACATCCTCTTGTGCCTCTGAGGGAGCCATTTCTTTGCACTGGCTTTCCGTAGTTTCAGCGGCGCGACATATATCAACACATTTACGCAGTGTGAGCTGAGACTCTTGTAGTAATCGCTTTCGCGTTCGGTTGTCGCGATGTCCCACCACGATGCGGTCACGGAGAAGATTATCCTCCAAAGCTCCAAAATTGCAGGTCTTGATTAACCCACGCAGGCTCGACAGCCAAGCTTCAAATGTTTCAAGACTGTCTTGATTTCTCCTGTTAAAGAGATAGCGTTCGTATGTCTCATTGCTTTGTCCGACACAATATTCTTCAAATTTTAGAAGAACAACAGCAATGCTCCGTGAGTCTTCTTCAGTATCGAAGTGGAAACCGTCATAAACTTTCATAGCTTCCTGCCCTATACATGTGAATAGTGTAGCACTTCGAATGTTATTGGGTTGTAACTCTAGACGACTGGCTATTTCGTAATTGTTCCACATCCGTTTGTACGCTTGCCAGTTTTGTTTCAGATTTCCTGTCAAGTTTAGTTTGTCTGGAATGGGCACATTTTGTAGGACAGACGGCGGCCCCGCAGGTGCCCCACCTTCGTTATTTACGATGGCATTGTGCGCCATAGTTACATAAATGGTTCGATTTGTAAGGATGATACCTTCCACAAACCTTGATTGTCACAATTTGTCACACGTGTATGTGGACGTTGTTGTTGTTGCGTGTCGATGTACAGTGGTATAAGAACCAGTCCTGATCAGGGTTAATTTTACACGCTGGTTGACAATATAGTATTCATAATGTCCCTTAGAATGTCTGTTTTACTTCTGACACCATGTAACGATATGATGGTCGATATCGTATGTTGTAAATCGTGATAGAAATAACATGTGAATGAAATACAACCTGAAGCCATGCATGAGGAACTGCCAACAACTGTTCTATCTTTAATATCTGTTTTACGACACTCATTACAAGCATGGTCAAATGGGAGATAACTCTAAGTGGTAAACACTGTCACAGCGGGCATGAAGTATGATTTTTTCAATATCGATGAGTGCTTATAAATGCGAACAATAAATCGGCATATATTATGTTCGAATTTATTTCTGGGAAAACGCTTAGAACACATCCCTGGAGATCTGGAACTTCGGAGCTTCCGGGGCCTAGGCGGCCCGTAAACCCTCGCCTGTTGGTCTGTGAGGATTTTCTTGTTTTATCTTTGCGTGAATGAATCGCATCGGTAGGCATATTGGTTTCCCTCCCAAGAACTAAAAGTCATCGTTTTGTATGTTTTAAATATAACTAGAACGTCAAATGGATGCAGGCATGAGGTGCGATGTTTTCAATATCGATGAATGCTTATAATTGCGAAAAATCGTGAAAACAGAATCATAAATGTGCATGCAGTATGATTAGTTTTATTTCCGGGAAAACGTTCAGAACGCATCTCCGGCAATCTAGGACCCCGGAGCTTCCGGGGCCTAGGCGGCCCCTGGACCCCCGCCTGTTGGGCTGTGATAGTGGCCCCCCCCCCCCCACTTTCAATTACGTTCCGGCGACACTGGGTTAGCCTACGAGGTATATCGGCCCAAAGCATTATTATTGTGTTTTCAAGATAACATGAGAATAAAATATAATACTGATTTTTGACAAATGATGTGTTAGTTTAATTGTTGGAAATCGCTCAGAATGCATCTCATGCCATCTAAGGTCCAAAAATCTGTATAATATAACCCTAAATCTGCATACATTACGTTCAGATTTAATTCCGGGAAAACGCGTAGAACGCATCTCCGGCGATCTAGGACCCCGGAGCTTCCGGGGCCTAGGCGGCCCCTGGACCCTCGCCTAAAGTGCTATGATAGTCGACCCCCCCTTGAAAAATCCTAGCGACGCCCATGACAGTAGTCTACATTTATTATAGTCCCAGGATAGTCAAGTTAGACATACACTAGAAATAGGGATGGGTTGTGAAACTGGGTGGGATTTAAAACCAAATACATACAAATTACTGGTAACAGCAATTTTTCCGGTGTGTGCGTGCCTCCTACTATTGCTTCCCCGTCCAAGTGAACTGTGCGGGCCTCGTGGTCCAGCTTACATCAACGCATGCGGGGAAGCAACCAATCATCATCAAATGGACTTACAGTGGCTCATCTCTTGTCGTCGTCGTCGAAGGGAGATCAGCCGAGTAATACAATTAACGATTATCTCCCTTGCATTGTACAATGATTTATCGATTGAACCCTTACAATACAGAAATTACAACTATTGCTCGCATCCTAATAATGGAAATTAATGATGAGGCATTAATTTTATTTATTTGAGAGAAATTGGTTTGTTGCATAAGTTTTAATGTGTGTATGTTTTAATGTGTTGGATTACTAAGTTATTGGCTTGAGTACTTAGAATTTTGTTTGATTGTCCCTATATAGCTGAAATATTGCTGAACGCGACGTTAAATCTTCTTTCTCTCTCTCTCTCTCTCTCTGTTTTGAGTGAGCTATGGAGGGTAATACCTTTCGATTCTCGATTATAGCGGAAACAGAAATTGTTTTTTCACAATTTCCCAAATTTGCCATAAATATGGAGCACCGGACACATACCCACATTTTTTTTATACTCCATGTACGGATCACGAGACAATGCATACAATAGCAAAGTCTGGGGACAACAATGTGTATAGACTTGTGGTTTTTCGTCGACACAAATACTCAGACAATAGCTTTCTACAGGAAATATCTACCTCACATTTGGAGCACATAATTCATCTGAGATAGGCGAAACATTTGGAGTACCGTACTCAAATCATCTTCGCATGACGAGATAGATGCATGGTTGGAGCAATAAAGTCATCTGCATATGGCGTGACGTTTGGAGAAACAAGTCATCTCAGCAGTGCGAAAGATGTGGAGCACACGAGTCATCTACACATGGTCAGATACTTGGAATCAGTTTTGCCCCAATAGATGTTGGCTGCCCTATTTGAAACAGTTTTCAGGTTCATGTCACTCTAAACCAGACTTCTGCCACTGTTTATATACATGTACCTCTAGAAAAGTCTCTCTCCACCATATCACCATCATACAGCACAGCCTAGATCAGTCAGTCAAGTCAGAACGATATAGGTATCAACATCTGATGAACCTCACCGTTCATACTCTCGGTAGGATAGATAATCTTTTCTTCGAATCATTGTGATGACGAACCAGAAGTACTCTGCACAGGAGACCTCGCATCCGGGAGTGCTTTGGGAGGTATTAAAGGTGAACTGAAAAACTTTCCAATGTTCTGTTAAGGATGTCCGCTGGTGGTAAATCAAAGTAATTAACTTTTTGAATAATGTGTGTTGTTGCATTCATAATTGTGTAATATGAGGAAAAACAAAGAAAAAAATATAGGTTGGTGTGCATTATTCAGCTGTAGGCAACGTTAAGTGGACTGACCCATGCTCAATTTGATAACCCAGGAAGCATAGGGAATAGCCCTAGTTTTGAAGCATATTCATGAAAAATTCATATAAATAGTATTTAACTTTTTCTTATATTCTAACTGTTTGCAGATAATCACAATGTCTATCAAAATTTAGCAAATTGGATGGATGTTGGTGTGCAAAATTCTCGGCTAGAAGGCTTTTAAAGGAAATCCCCATCTCTTAACCTAGGGAAGGGAGATAACCCAATAGAAAACTAGAACTCGTGGACTTCGGAAGGCTGCCGTTATCTGCGTGCATTTTATGGCTTTTATGTTTGAGTGTAATCTGCAGAAATACATAGTTTTTCCTATTTCACAAAATTGGGTCATGTGTATAGTGTTGTGTTATGTATAATGCTTTATTTACCTTTGTCAGTCATAACAGGAAAAAATGTACAAGGTACAATACTTTAATAATTAAAACTGATTTGGTGGTTCAGAGAAAATTTTAATGAAAAGCAGAGCGTTTGAAGTCCACCGACATTGAAACTACTGATTTGGCTTGGAACCTTAACATTCAGTACTCAGCATGGAAAGTAATCTCGAGTGAGATCCTGTGGCAAGTTAACCACATACAAAATTTGAAAAGGATCTGTTCAGGTTTTCAAAAGCTGCTGTCGGAGTCTAGCGAATCACCGTTGAAAACAAGCCCAAGAGAGATCTTGCGTTGAGCGAGTGAGTGAATATGATTTAACGTCGCTTTCCACCCTATTTCAGTCATATCACGATGTTTGGTTCCTATTCCTCTTCACACCCGGTCCTATTCTCCATGGGTGCCCCAATTAGTCGTCTCTTATGACAAGCTCTCTGAGGAGCGGAGACCTATTCTTACGATGATCTGGAGTGTGGACACACGGACGAACCCCAATACTATATTCCCCCCTTTAGCCCTTCGGGGGACAGATATAGAGGAAAAACATAATGAATGTATTGCTGCAGTTCAGATTGAGGACAGTTTTGTTATACGATTCGAGCAGCGTATGCAATGTAATGGTTACATGGATTATGTGTAATAATATTTTATAAAAACTGGATATCATGAAATGATAAACATGGTACTGAACTCAAATTTTAAAGAAAATGTTGACCCAAAATAGGACTTTTTGTACCATTGACAAAGTTCACAAATGTTTTTAAGCATCTTCCCTATTGAAATATTCACTGGTTTTGCATATTATCAAATAAGTGTGACCTGCAGTTCCAGGTTGCTGTGTCTGCTATAAAAATGAATAAAACATGTTTTTCTCCAAGTTTTTCTGGTTATTTGCAACAACAACAGTTTCACACTGGCAGATATAAAAACGAACCAAACATTTTTCCTTTTCTGGTGAAACTGTTGCATGTGGTATGCAATATATAATGAGCTCAAAAACAGCCTGGATCAGGCCTGGGCTACATTTACTAATCATTCAGGATTGTACTTTTTACAGCATATCATTATTCTGCTGATTTAACAGCTACGGTAACATTCAAGCAAATATCACAAAAGGGGCATAATTTTTCTGTAGGCTTCTACACGTACGAGGAGATAAATAATTTGGTAGCTGTACCGAACACAGTTCTTCAGATTTAACAGGTTAATACATTCAGGCATATCCAAGATTATTACACTCGGAAAGGGGCATAACTCCATAAACTAAGAGCCGAGACACTGCATTTTTTGTATGCTTCTAGAATACAACTAGATAAATAAGTTTCCAAAATTTAGTAGATGTACCGAACATGGGCCTGCAGATAGGACTTGTACACTCAACTTATATATCACAAAATCATAGATAATTGGGCTGAGATGACCAATATTTTATAGGCATTTAGAATACAAATACATGATAAAGTTTCATCATAATTTGCTAAGCTGTACAAACACGGTTAATTATATAGGTATAACTGGTTACATTCAAGTGTGTATCACAGAATCAGATGATAGTGCACATGAATGGGGTGTAACTCTGTGAAATAAGAGCTTAGATGACTAATTTTCTGTTGAATTCTAGAATACAACTATATAAATAAAGCTATATTAAACAGTTCTGCAGATATATTTGATCAAGCACGTATCACAAATAAGAAAGTATTAATCTGTAAAGAGGCATAAAATATTGGCCGAGTGCAGCCATTTTCGGTAGGTGTCTGACTGAAACTTAGATAAATAAGTTCTCAAAATTTGGTCACGGTACCGTATCTAGAGCGGTTTTGCCTATAATTCTGTAACGGACGGACATACGTTCATGGCGACAATACTCCTGGTCAAAATTGCCGAGCGGTAAAAACAATAAAGTCATTGTCCCCTAATTCATAGTTCAATTCAGCGTTCATTAGCTAATTATAGCTAATTAGACGACGACTTGACTTTGGTGTACAGTCAACTGTTAATTTCTGTGTATTATTTTCCTGATCATTTTTATATCCTGAAATTCGCTGATATGCTAGTAAATTTTCATTTATGAGACCTCTGAAATATCAGGATATGTATGGGCAGAAATGTCATCTTCCTTCGAGGTACATATACAAGAGCGAACGATGTTTTCACGACTTAAATTTCAACTACAACATGAATGAAATTCTTGGATATTATGAAGAGCTACATAGCTCTATTTTTTTTTTTTTTGATGTTGATAAAACTACATCAATTTAATTTTCAACTGGCTGGACCTGGATTAGCTCTCGAACCGAAAGTTGCTGTCGCAAAATTTTGGCCGCCCGACCCGGAACAGATTCCTGCATCAAAAGGAATGTGGGGCATACCGTTCTGCGCTCGTATGGATTAAATACATATTTGCCAACTTCCCTGCCCTTTTACTTCCTCTGTCTCGCTCATTTTATTCCCTGAACAGCAAGAAAAAAAACAATTATCGAGCTGGACCTTTGAAAGACGAAATCCAGCCGCCATTTGTCAGAACCCTTGATTACCGCGCTAAGTGTCATGGGAGATTGCGATTTTATCGAAGTACCGCTATATCTCGTTGATCCGAGATTTGGCCGCCATTATAAAAAAATCGGCGTCAACAGAGTGTATTTCGATGAAGAAAAGCGCATTTTCGCTAGTTCTAATCACCATTAAATTATAACGAATTTCCAGTTGAAAGTCTTCTCCACATTTGGCGCTGTGACCGTAAGCCCCAACTCTGCTTTGTTTTCTCGCAATCTTGCGGACAAAGCGATTTTAGCCTCCATGAGATCAAGCCAATTCAATAAGGCTGCACGCTTACGCGGCAGCCTTAAACAGGCAAAATGGCTGCCGAAGTCAAAAAACACCAGCGGACATCCTTAAAATGTCATAAAACAAGAACTTCTATAGTTGTTACAAATATGTGTGGTAATAGTTTTGTGGGTTATTGTTTTATTTTGGGTATATGAAAAGCCAAAACTTATACAACCAGAAAACGAGAGCCAGAACGTCATCGCTTGCCTCCCGTTGTTTTTGGAACGTCATGACGTTATAGTGGCCCTCGTTCATTCATCCAACGTAGCATGACGTCACATTTAAATAAAACTTGAATGAAGGAGACCACTATAACGTCATAACGTTCTACAAATCAAGAGAGACAAGTGATGCAAGTTTCAAGACGGATTTATAACAGGATAACTTAAATATTGTTATTAGTACAATTTTGCAAAATATATTTGCCCAAGAAACGTATAAAAGTTATGCCACATAAGACAAGATGTATATAAGCAACATTTTAGATAAAATTAAAAGCTTTGCAGTTCACCTTTAACATCAACATCACGTCCCTCTTTCTCACTGTCACAACGAACCGCATCAAGGCAAACCAAACTCTTCATAACAGACGAATAGCTACTGTACTTTAGCTGTACTTGGATTTTTCACATTACATACTTCAATACCATATGTGGCACCACACGAGGAGCCACCATTTCTTTCTCCCGGCACTTGGCACAACAGAAATCACAAAAACTGCAAAAGTTCTGTATCACAACTTTTCCTTGTATGATCTATTTTCAAAGGTCTGAAACAGTCAGGTGAATGAACACCCACTGAATGGGAAATACAACAGAAAATGGTCAACTTTGCAAAGCGAAATACACTATGTTTTAATAGGCCTCTCATTACTCTCCAGGCGATTGGATTTGCTATTGTACTCTGATGGTATCCAACTCAAAACTTGCAAACCACTTCATAAAACAGTCACGAAAGCAGCCGGGTGACCTATTGAAAGAATGAAATTTATTCACCAATTACACGGTTGATTTACAAAGGTAAACATATTAAACTTGTCTCACGATCACCCGTAAAGTACACGCTAAAGAGTCCAGGCCATTCACCACTGTCCATAACACACAGTCATTATGGATAAATGAATCAACTAGATAACTTGATTAATCTGTTTCAGCAAACCAAGCCCAAAGTGACGGAGTGGATTCCGGTCATCAACCAACTTGCAGGAAATTAGCCTATTTTTATGTATTCGATGATTTTTCCTTTTAATTTGGTGCTAATGTTATTATATGAATTAGGTCTTTGGATTATGGACGCGGAAATTCTTTAATGGACGACGGTTGAATATTGAATGACGGACTACTAGACGCTTGTATTATCAACGTTTGGAAACCCCAAAGCATTAAATAACTTCCCAATAGAGAGGATTTGATTGGTTAATTCATACATATTCGCTTGCGTGACCCCAACAATCGTTATGACATTATCGATTTGACTTAAAAATATATAGCTTTACAATGAAAATATGAAAAATTGACAATCCTTCTCATGTTTTTTAACAAAAACTTACCTCCGGAAACCAATGCCTAAAATCTTAACATAGAAAACATTCCAATCCCATGATCATCCAGTCGGCCATACTCTTTCTCCCTATTCATCGTGTTCCAACGGTTTTTGTTAAAAATAAATCTAAATTATTGTAAATTTTCAAATTCCTACACAGGCTATACATGGAATTAGTCAAAGGTGGCGCGTCGAAAGAAAGTCCAGATGACAGTGGACTAGGGAAGATTCATGGGGACTAGAAACCATCTGCAAAAGACGCAGTCAGTGAAGAAGTTAAATGGATTTATTATCACATAGTAGCCACACCAAGTAATGTTTTACGGATGCCTGAGAGAGAGGCCTGAGAGAGAGAGAGAGAGAGAGAGAGAGAGAAATAGGCCCTTCAAGCTGATCATTTAATGATAAGAATGAACACGTCACACCCCTGTTTAGACGAAAAAGAGATACAGGAGAAGACAAGGCCAACTCACCATTAACATGATGTAGCACCTGAAAAGTCCGTTGACCCCTCAGCAGTAAAGAACTGTGTGTATGTTGTATATGCCAACATACAAATGGTTGAATGGAAGATAAAGATTTTGAACAATGGAGATCATGCTTTGCCATGGTACTGGACTGTACCAAAAGTTCCAAATTTTCTGAGATAGGCCCACAGCAAAGTGCAGTTAATGTGACACAGATGCTTAGAACACGGCAAAGAACTATATCATGCACAACTTTCAGATACCAAGCACGTTCCATTAAGTTTCAAAGTTATCTATCAAATAGTTACAGGGATACGGACCAGTATGGCAAGCCGTTTTGGTATTTATTCATTTATTTTTGATATCAAAAATTCTTTTTTTGATATCGAAAATTCTTTTTTTGATATAAACCGTTTATTTTTGATATCAAAAAAAGAATTTTGGATATCCAAAATAGTATTTTTGATATCAAAAATAAACCGTTTATTTTTTATATCAAAAATAGAGGACCACTTACACCAAACAGGGCCGTAGCCAGGATTTACTGAGGGGTGGTTCGCCTTCACTCCAAAAGGGCACATCATGGGGTTCGCTGTATGGGAAAAGGGGTAAATAGGGGGTTCGCTTCAGTGTTTGTAAAGGGCATTTATATGAGAAAAGTATATAATATTTCCAAAGGGGGGGGGTTCGCCCGAACCCAGAAACCCGCCCTTGGCTACGGGCCAGCCAAAATGGAAATAATGCGCTCTCCCTTACCAAGATTTATCTCCCATCTTTGGCTTCATCTCAAAAAGTGCTACCATACAAAATAACTCATAAAAATCATAATGCAAATTGCAGAAATTCTGTCGTTGGTTGTTCATATATTCAAGAGCTATCATTCAATCGAAATTTCCCCCTTGTTTATTGATTGATACAATTTCACTCCTCAGTCCCGACACCCGTCGTTTGGCACCAAAAAAAATGGAGAATGGCTGATTCGGGTAACCCAACTCAGGCTAACGCTGTTGTTAGAAATGTTGTACAAAATGCATTGTCAGCTGTACAGGCGAGAGAATCAACAATTATCCGATTAAATACCAAAACGGCACACATTTATTTTTGATATCAAAAATTCTTTTTTTGATATCAAGAATAGAGGAATAAATACCAAAACGGCTTGCCATATGGCAAGCCGTTTTGGTATTTATTCATTTATTTTTGATATGAAAAAAAGAATTTTTGATATCCAAAATAGTATTTTTGGTATAAAAAATAAAAGAAAAAAGAATTTTTGATATCAAAAATAAACGGTTTATTTTTGATATCAAAAATTCTTTTTTTGATATCAAAAATACTATTTTTGATATCAACAATTCTATTTTTGATATCAACAATTCTATTTTTGATATCAAAAAAAGAATTGTTGATATCAAAAATAGTATTTTTGATATCAACAATTATCCGATTAAATACCAAAACGGCGCACATTTATTTTTGATATCAAAAAAAGAATTTTTGATATCAAAAATAAAGGTATAAATACCAAAACGGCTTGCCATAGACCAGACAATTCTTGACGAACTGGATAAAGCACCATAAATATGTGGAAAACTCATCAAAACAGGAAGGAAGTCCGACAGTGCACACCGGTGTGATGGATAAGAATGTCCTGGTGATTAGTGTCACTTTTCATATCCTTTTCTATTGCAACTAAGGACGGACGCTTGTCACCAATGTGGAGAAAAGTGTCCTAGCTGGGTTAGAAGATAGGAGCCGGACACTGTTAGCCACTGGACATTCTTAGCATCCACAGCGGCAAGGTAGCTAAGTCCATGAAGCCATGATTTGGGCAAAAATGTAGATGGCTGGACCGTTACTGTGGAAAATCGAAGCAGATAAGAAACCTGACAGTGCACATCTGCAAGGTACTAAGCATCTCTCATGTCAGTTTCGGAGTTGTCCATCAAATAGTGACTGAGATACAAAAAAGCGGACAAGAGATTGTTGACGAACGGCATAAAGCATAAGAAATTATAGAAACCTGTAAAAGAAAACAAACAACTGACAGTGCACATCGGCAGCGCTAACTCTATGTACTAACAATCTTCCATGTAAGTCGTCCACAAAATAGTAAACGAGATATACAAACGTCTGGTCTGCCATTCAATATTCAGCGGTCGTCCATGAAAGAATTTCCGAGTCCATAATCCAAAGACTGTACCAGACAAGAAATTGTTGATGAATGGAGAACCATACATGGGGCCTATACATGCCGATCAAAACCCAGCAGTCCGATGGGCTGAGGGGTAAAAACTGGATAAAATCACACCTGTCAACCAAGTTTCAGCGAGCTGATGACTTCAGATCTCTGGTGAAGGCTTGAGCTGCCACCAGCAGCCCTAGTCCATAGATGTCATCCTTAACGAGAGCCATGCCCTAATGATCTCTTATGGAGGTATAATAAAAGAGGGAAAGCAAGGTGTTGCTAATCCCTTTCGTTCAGGCCGAAAGGAGCTTTGGTATACAGTTGATAAGATCCAGTACCGTTCATGTTCTTGACGGCGTTTAGTGTTGACGTCTGTTTCTGGATCTGACGTGAGAACCTCAATGATGTGATAACTAATGTTAGCCACGGAGTGTCCAGCCGACCAGAAGTATCTGGGAGCAGGACTGGGGCTGTGTTTGCGTGTGTCATTGTAGTGTTCACGTATGCGTTAGTGGAACGTACGTTTGGTTCCGCCAACATGTTGTTTGGAGCATTTGGTGCACGTGATCAGGTAGACAACGTTACGAGTAGAACAGTTCGCTATCAAGTTTGTGCGATATCGGATTTTGGTGTGACTACTCCAGAAGGAGCGACTTTTGCTCAGTTTTGGGCAGTAGAGGCAATACCTGTAAGTACAGGAAGTGATGAGTATGTTGTAACTCATGCCTTGTCTGCCTCGATGCAGGGGGAGGAGGGGAGCGGGGTATTGTATCCTGGCCTGAACTAGCATATTCTGAAGATTCAGGTTGCGACGGAAGGTCAAGAGTGGTGGGTCTTGGAAGACATCACGGCATTGGTATGATGCCTGAAGTAGTGGCCATTCATTTCGGATAGTTTGGTATATCTGATTGGCGTATTGGCTGTAAGGGAGTAAGACAGGAATACGGGTGTTCGTATTGATGATTTTCCGCGTCGGCTGTAGTAGCTCAGCTGTCTCTATGTAGAGCTTTCTCATGGTTGGCACGGAGTGTCCACAGGGTAGCCTCGGAGTCTGTTGTATTGGACAAGATTGCCCACATGTTTGATGTAGTCTACATCAGCCTACTACCGTCGACACGAAATGTCACCAATACGAACACCCGTATTCCTGTCATCCTCCCTTACAGCGAATACGCCAATCAGATATACCAAACTCACTACTTCAGGCATCCGAACAATGCCGTGATGTCTTCCAAGACCCAACATTCTCGACCTTCCGTCGCAACCCGAATCTTCACGATATGCTAGTTCAGGCCAGGATACAATACTTTCCCCACTGCATTGAGGCAGACAAGGCATGAGTTACAACAAACTCATCACTTCCTGTATACTTACAGTCAGGTATTGCCTCTACTGCTCAAAACTGAGCAAAAGTCGCTCCTTCCGGAGTGGTCACACCTCCGATATCGAACAAACTTGATAGCGAACTGTTCTACTCGTAACGTTGTCTACCTGGTCACCTTGATACCTCGTACTGAGGTCTATGTTCACGGTGGAACTTGTGCCTTCTCGTTACACTTGTCACCACAAAACTTTAAAACTCGATCCAGGTGTCATGGACGAATAAAAACATATTTACATATTGGATCTGCCTACCATCCAGCTTTATAAAACTAGGTGTCATGGTTTGACCAAAACTTATCTATTCCTCTCTTGAAGGATGCAGTTGTTAAACACGTGAACCAAATGCTCCAAACAATATGTTGGAGAAACCAAACGTATGTTCCATGAACGTATACGTTAACATTACAATGACACACGCAAACACAGCCCAAATCCTGCTCCCAGACACTTCTGGTCGGCTGGACACTCCGTGGCTAACATTAGTTATCACATCATTGAGGTTCTCATATCAGACCCAGACACACACATCAGCACAAAACGCAGTCAAGAACGTGAACGGTACTGGATCTATCAGCTACACACCAAAGCTCCTATCGGCTTGAACGATAAGGATTAGCTACACCTTGCTTTCATCTCGCAATATGAGGGCAACGACTTCCCCTCACTAACGTCATTAACCTTAATGACGTTATCTCACATCTTAAACACCTTTTAAGACGTCGTAACGTTATTGACGTCACCATCGCGTTGTCATGACGCCAGTTGACAATGACATCTCTCTGTAACACCCATCACTCACTAAACATGGAGAAACGACCCTGCACCACCTGCGGGAAGCTCTACTCCGACAGAAGCTCTCTCAGCCGACACAGGAGAATCGTCCATCAGAAAAGGGGATTCACCACATGCACCTGCTGCGGCAAACGTTTCGCCAGGAAAAGGGACTTCCATCGGCACAGCTCCAAATGCATCACCAAGAACTCCATCTTGGAAGATGGCCTCCAGTCAACAAGTGGACGCTTTTCCCAAACCACAGGTACGAACGTCAAAACTGTTGATGTATCTACCTCCACATCATCACTGACATCCACTCACATACAGCCGTATCCATTGCCGCCGTCTACGCCGCAAACCATCAATGGATTGCCCTCCACAACTTCAGTGACCAACACCGGACAACACACTACGATGGACACACCAATCAGCGATGTCATTGGACAAGCCATGCCCACAGACAACATCGCCGTCACTCCTCCGAGTCCATCATCGTCTCTCTTGGACACCCACACCATCAACTGGAACGTCATGGACACTCTGGTGATTCAAACGCACAATAACCTCCAATTCATTTATATTTCTCTGTAACCACATCTACAGACAAGACAAATAATAAAAAATATTATCACTGTCAACCTTTTTGCATCCGTGTCCTTTATTTCACAACGATCAGAACACAACAGCTGTACCATCTCATGATTTTGCCGTCTCCAAGCGGCTTCAGTCAACCCTGCCTCTACTGGAGAAATCCTTCCAGTTCGCCCCCACTGCAGCATGGAAATCATTCACGTTCCTCCATGGAGACCCACTTGGTCTGCCGGCCAACAGGCAGCCTCCACAGGTCAACAAACGGCCAACCCTCCATCTCTAGCGGACAAACACGGAATACCAGCCTACAACCGCCAAATAGGCATACCAGCCAACACCCGGTCAACGCAAGCTCCAACCGGCCAACATATACAACCAGTAAGTGAGCGAGTGAATAGAATTTAACGTCACTTTCAACAATATTTCAGCTATATCACGACGAACCAAGCACCACCCAGCCCACTTGTGCTCCTGCTAAGATATTTTTGAAGCAACATGGAACCAGACGCCCTCCATCCACCCTATAAAACACCGAGGACAGCGCACGAGACAAAGAGAGGACGGTTACATGGTGCAACAAGGACAAGTGATATTACACTGCTAGACATCACATTATCAAGTTCCTGTTGCTTCTCAGCAAAATGCATTGAAGCAACAGGAACCTGAACCCACCCAACCACCCGCTACAACCAGTATAAAAAGTACACCTCTGACCACAATCAGCAGCCTCTAAAGAGATCACACAGATCGAAACCGGTCAGGCTTTTACGGACAACCACCTGGTCTACCCCGGTTCCACGAGAGAATTCATTTTTCAAATCTTTCCTGCAATCTCTTATGGAGGTATTTGCTCATATCGGCTAGAATGTGACCAATGATCTTTGTGAGCTGAAACCCTAACATATTCGGGCTTGTCTAGATATGCAAATTCGAATGTTTATGCCAGAAAGAGATTGAATTCTTCGATATTTCCTGCTTGCAGTGGGGATTGAAAGAGAATAAAGAGACACCTATACCCCACTCTCAAAAGATGCTGAATGATATTTATGAAGCCAAAACTGAAAGAGCAGGTAGCAAGAACTCCTTGGATGATGTGTGATGATTGGTCGGCTGTTTCTGTGCCATGAACTCCGAGAACATAGACATACAAAATTTACATCAATCCCGAGTATGACAATTCAGACAGAAATAGACAGCATGTAGTTCCGCAGTCACAAAAGTTCTGTGTACTGGTATTTCAACTGGATAGTCAATGAATGCTGCAGCATTTGGTGTTTTGTAAAACTTTCTGACCTGGGTTTTTTGGGACGTATCCTGGCCTGGGATGCCCCCTCCCCCCTAATTATTTTTCTTACCCCTTGAGCTAGGGGGCTGAAACTTACCACACTATACCCTTGAGTCAAATGTAGAAAAAAATCCAAGATGACCGCTTTGATGACGTCACAGGGACGGTTTTTTTTGGGTCAGTTTTGGGGTCGGATTTTTCAAATTTATTTATGCAATTTCTCCGCAAAAATTGCATGATAAATTAGTAAATATTAATGTGATGTCAAATAAAATAGTTTTTGCCCACTTTTCATCGCGAAAAAGCGGAAATTTTGAAAAAATATGACAAAAACATCCCTTTTCTGATACCCCATGTGGCCACCATTTTGAATTTACCCATGATCCTCTGCTCATCCTCAGGCCAGGTAGGGTTAAACATTGGATGGAGGCAAACATGTCCGGACAAACAGATGAACAGCTGCAAACTAAGAAGCTCCGCCAAAATCAGAGGTCAAAAAACAACGCTGAAGAGTTTAATCTTTATCTCTATGAATATAGTTTTATTGAGACGTCTACTTTTGCAATATTAGAATGAGGAAAAATATGAAGCTGTAGTATCGTACATTTGTGTTGCGGACATCTAACCATAGGTTTGAAGAGAGAAAGGAGTAGAATAAAGAAGTGATATATTACGGAGAAAAATTTAGCACAGCAGCTGTGATATATAAATTTTGTTGTTACTTACCTAAATGTAAACATATTTTGCACACCCACTATCAGGTCTCTCCACTGCAGCTAGAGGTGCTGCAGAACTATGGCAGTATACATGTTGAAAAGCTTATATAAATGTATTTAGAATTACAATAAACTAATTTTGGTTACTGCAGATGCAAGACAAACAATTTCGATTGAAAAACTTGTCTATTTTAAATGGACATTTCTCATTGTTCAATGTAGTCACTTCAAAAATACTTTCTAATAGAAAATCTTTTAATTTTTCAAATTATTTCACAGTTGTTCCTGGACTTTTTTTTTCGAAAATAGCATTTAAAAAATTAAAATTAAATTATTTTTTTTAAATCCAAATATCTTCACAACAGTGTACAGTGTACATCAATTTATATATTTGGAATCCTAAAGTAATGTGCTTTTAAGAAATATATACATTATTATATCTATGAGGCAAACTTGGCTAACATTAGTTATCACATCAGTGAGGTTCTCATATCAGACCCAGACACACACATCAGCACAAAACGCAGTCAAGAACGTGAACGGTACTGGATCTATCAGCTACACACCAAAGCTCCTATCGGCTTGAACGATAAGGATTAGCTACACCTTGCTTTCACCTCGCAATACGAGGGCAACGACTTCCCCTTACTAACGTCATTAACCTTAATGACGTTATCTCACATCTTAAACACCTTTTAAGACGTCGTAACGTTATTGACGTCACCATCGCGTTGTCATGACGCCAGTTGACAATGACATCTCTCTGTAACACCCATCACTCACTAAACATGGAGAAACGACCCTGCACCACCTGCGGGAAGCTCTACTCCGACAGAAGCTCTCTCAGCCGACACAGGAGAATCGTCCATCAGAAAAGGGGATTCACCACATGCACCTGCTGCGGCAAACGTTTCGCCAGGAAAAGGGACTTCCATCGGCACAGCTCCAAATGCATCACCAAGAACTCCATCTTGGAAGATGGCCTCCAGTCAACAAGTGGACGCTTTTCCCAAACCACAGGTACGAACGTCAAAACGGTTGATGTATCTACCTCCACATCATCACTGACACCCACTCACATACAGCCGTATCCATTGCCGCCGTCTACGCCGCAAACCATCAATGGATTGCCCTCCACAACTTCAGTGACCAACACCGGACAACACACTACGATGGACACACCAATCAGCGATGTCATTGGACAAGCCATGCCCACAGACAACATCGCCGTCACTCCTCCGAGTCCATCATCGTCTCTCTTGGACACCCACACCATCAACTGGAACGTCATGGACACTCTGGTGATTCAAACGCACAATAACCTCCAATTCATTTATATTTCTCTGTAACCACATCTACAGACAAGACAAATAATAAAAAATATTATCACTGTCAACCTTTTTGCATCCGTGTCCTTTATTTCACAACGATCAGAACACAACAGCTGTACCATCTCATGATTTTGCCGTCTCCAAGCGGCTTCAGTCAACCCTGCCTCTACTGGAGAAATCCTTCCAGTTCGCCCCCACTGCAGCATGGAAATCATTCACGTTCCTCCATGGAGACCCACTTGGTCTGCCGGCCAACAGGCAGCCTTCACAGGTCAACAAACGGCCAACCCTCCATCTCTAGCGGACAAACACGGAATACCAGCCTGCAACCGGCAAATAGGCATACCAGCCAACACCCGGTCAACGCAAGCTCCAACCGGCCAACATATACAACCAGTAAGTGAGTGAGTGAATAGAATTTAACGTCACTTTCAACAATATTTCAGCTATATCACGACGAACCAAGCACCACCCAGCCCACTTGTGCTCCTGCTACTTCAAAGAAGATATTTTTGAAGCAACATGGAACCAGACGCCCTCCATCCACCCTATAAAACACCGAGGACAGCGCACGAGACAAAGAGAGGACGGTTACATGGTGCAATAAGGACAAGTGATATTACACTGCTAGACATCACATTATCAAGTTCCTGTTGCTTCTCAGCAAAATGCATTGAAGCAACAGGAACCTGAACCCACCCAACCACCCGCTACAACCAGTATAAAAAGTACACCTCTGACCACAATCAGCAGCCTCTAAAGAGATCACACAGATCGAAACCGGTCAGGCTTTTACGGACAACCACCTGGTCTACCCCGGTTCCACGAGAGAATTCATTTTTCAAATCTTTCCTGCAATCTCTTATGGAGGTATTTGCTCATATCGGCTAGAATGTGACCAATGATCTTTGTGAGCTGAAACCCTAACATATTCGGGCTTGTCTAGATATGCAAATTCGAATGTTTATGCCAGAAAGAGATTGAATTCTTCGATATTTCCTGCTTGCAGTGGGGATTGAAAGAGAATAAAGAGACACC
>JAVTVY010056121.1:0-30936 GCA_036873755.1 Hanleya hanleyi | reverse complement strand
AGTCCCTATATTAGCTATGAAGGATATATACTCCCTTCACTGGATAGTCCCTATATTAGCTATGAAGGATATATACTCCCTTCACTGGATAGTCCCTATATTAGCTATGAAGGATATATACCCCCTTCACTGGATAGTCCCTATATTAGCTATGAAGGATATATACTCCCTTCACTGGATAGTCCCTATATTAGCTATGAAGGATATATACTCCCTTCACTGGATAGTCCCTATATTAGCTATGAAGGATATATACCCCCTTCACTGGATAGTCCCTATATTAGCTATGAAGGATATATACCCCCTTCACTGGATAGTCCCTATATTAGCTATGAAGGATATATACCCCCTTCGCTGGATTTGAAGAAAACCACTGAAAGCAAAGCGTCAGATCCGACATTCAGTAATCAGCCGTCGTCCATAAAAGAATTTCAGCGTCAATAATCGAAATACCTATTTCGTATGACAGTTTGCATGAAATCCAAATGTGCGTGAATAAAAATAATAAAAACACATGATGGTTATTACAGGAGAGAATCAGTGATGAACCAATGATGTCAGCAAGACATGATGATGTTCTATGCATAAAATCCTAGTCACTGACCAACATTCTTAGCCAAATGAATTCCAAATTCGTTTCCAGAGTATGTATCTCAGTCTCAGAACAGGAACATCATATCTGAGTCTATACCTTTACAAGAACGACCAGGACTTTCTTCAACGTCGACTCTACAGCAAGAGCGACGATTACTATTTCCACATACTTAACTACCTCTGGATAGCAGTATTCCATGAGGACCTGCATACGCCTTCGTCTTGTAGCATTTGTATATATAGATGTGCAGACTGTGATGATTTTAATTGACACCACAAAATTATTGCAGAAACTTGTCAAACTAATGTAGCGTTACGTGTCTTGGGGTTTTTGTTTGTGAATTATTGGCAACATGCATTTTATTACAGACTGGACCTTCTCGATTAAGGAAATTATCAGTACCAAATTTACTTTCCTGATTCTTGAAGCACTTTTGGTTAACCCTTTCTGGTCTGGACAATGAAGGGTTCGGAGATTTAGCTTCCTTTTTGACGTTTCGCGGGATTACCAGAATGAATGAAGAACTAGAGCCAAATCTTTCCAGAATTTTCGAATATTATATTGGATTAATTTTGGGCCCATTTCCAATGATTATTTTGTATTGATTAGACATCGTGCGCGAATACAAAATGGTGGTCATGGGGTTCATCCTAAGATTTCGTTGATTACCTTTTTTTCTAATGTGAGTAGCATAGAAAGAGCATATTGAGTGCACTCTATCTCATGATGCACTGCGCGCGACCAAAGTGCACTCAATACGAGGTCAAATCCTCTTCACACTCAATACGCGTTCAGCGGTCCTTCCTTTCAAAGAGGTCAAGAGTCACGTGAGCGGAAGTGACGTCACAAAGGGCACTCAACTACGCGATCATATCCCCTTTCACACCCAATACGCGGTCAGCGGTCCTGCCGTTCAAAGGGATCAAGAGTCACCTGGGCGGAAGTGAAGTCAAAAAGGTCATATGCAAATTTTCATGGTCAATGCGACCGAATTACCTCTTTCAAAGGGGTCAAGAGTCACGTGAGCGGAAGTGACGTCACAAAGTGCACTCAAATACGCGGTCAAATGCCCTTTCAAGGTTGAATACACGATGGTCGATCCGTGTAGCCACGCAAAAATTTTTTACATGAATACATTGAGAGTTATAGTACGCAGTATTACCATGTACTGTTCAACTCCTCAGTTCGGGTGATCTATAAATAGAACTGACTTCATGATCTATAAATAGAACAGGGTTTCTCCACGGGGAAGGCCAGTGTCCCGATGCTGAGCGATGACGTCATTGGGGACCAGCAAATCTCATCATGTGGTCTTCCGTGGTATGAATGCATTTGATACATACACCCACACGTTAGTATTATATAATATAGCATGGTACAATCGCTCGCAAAAGGTTAAAAAACATCCGTGCATGTCCGTTTGTGTCATATCGGGAGATGAAAATGGCGCCCTCCTGTCAATTTCCGGATGATATAAAAATTAAGATCGTAGCACCATCTATATACTCTGGACGCAAGAACGACAACTCTGACGGGGTAATAACTCTGTTGGCGGCTGTTTCAAGGAGTATTAGGTAGGAGTATTGGGGTCAATGTGTAGCGCCTGTGGGGGAGCGTCTGACTGGACGGGTGTGGCGTGGAAGGAAGGCTATAGTGTGCATGCGCAGTCGAGGAGTAGTAGCGAAAGTTGCCATTTTGGAGGAGCGCAAGGGCGTATTGGAGAGTTTGAGGGGTCATATCGCATCCAAATAGGGCGTACGTGTAGGATCTCATATTGAAGCTCTTGTGGTGTAGACCATCACTTGAGGGATGCCCATTTTGTGGGTGCGTGTGTTTGAGTGTATGGGTCGGGTGAGGTGTCATGGTGAAGCACTCGTGGAGGAGCGTCCGATTGGACGAGTGGGGCGTGGAAGTAGAGGATATGGCGCGCATGCCCAGCAGAAAAAGAGCATGGGAATAGACGTTTTAGCCTCGAGATGGGCCAGTATTGGTCCAAATGGGCTGTGGGAGGTGTCATAGTGAAGGATTCGTGGGGAAGCCTCCGACTGGACTGGCGAGTCGTGGATGTAGGGGATATGGTGCGCATGCGCAGTAGAAAAGAAGCACAGGAATGGACGTTTTGGGACCGCGATGGGTGAGTATTCGTCCAAATGGGCCGTGGGAGGTGTCATAGTGAAACACTTCCGACTAGACGAGTTTGGCGTGGGATTAGGGGCTATAGCGCGCATGCGCAGTAGAAAAAGTGCATTGGAATAGATGTTTGGGATTCGTGTTATATAGGGGCCCTCGGTGACCGAGTGGTCTAAGGCGCTTCGCTGGTGACCGCTAGCCTCACACCGCTGAATCGGCACGGGTTCGAGCCCAGTTGGTCCATGTGTGAAAGTTTGTCAGTTACTTACCGAAGGGCGGTGGTTCTCTCCGAGTACTCCGGCTTCCTCTACCAACCAAACTGACTGTCACCATATGAGTGAAACAAACTTGAGTGTGACATTAAGCCAAATTTCCTCCCTCTCGTGTTATATAAGGAATCATTAACCCTTCTACAACATCCGACAGGGGTGATGGTGTGTGTGTGTGGGGGGGGGGTAACTTTTTCTGGTCAACCTGCAACCCCCTTCCCATATTATCTGGCTATGAAGCATAATTTGCTTATGTATCTGCGAATTACAACTAATAAAATTCTCAAAGTGGTGAAGCGGGAGCAATGTTTTTTTAAATTTGTGTACAGTATTTCTGTTTCAGAACATCACCAAAAAAAATAGTTCCAATAGTGCCAGCAATTCACGATAAAAAAATACTCGCCCATAATTTCCTGAATAGGGCCCTACATTAACCGGGGCTATACTACTGTAATGGATAAAAATGTCCTGGTGATTAGTGTCCCTTTTCATACCCTTTTATATTGCAACCAAGGATGGACACTTGTCTCAAATGTGGAGAAAAATGCCCCAGCTGGGTTAGACGATAGGATCCGGACACCCTTAGTCACAGGACATTAATTAGCCTTCATACCACCAAACGGTTCCGTTCAAAGTTTTTCAGATTCTGTGACAAATATCGGTACGTTTTCCATGTAAGAGATCACAAACGGATAATGAGGGCCTTTCCCCTCCCAACAGTATAAATGGAAACAATTATAAGGATGGTGAATGCGTTTGAGTTTAACTCTCTTTTTCCTCAAAATATTTATATATTCAGCTTGTGAAACACATGTAACCCTAAGTTTTAGGGAGGAATGTACATGACGTCGGATGTCAATGCAGTTTAAGAGAGGGATGTACGTGAATTCGAAGGTCAAAGCGATGTAAGGGAGGAATCTACGCGAAGTCCAGTGTCAAAGCGGTGTTAGGAAGGATTGTAAGTGAAGTCGAATGTCAAACTGGTGTTGGGGAGGAATGAATGTGAAGTCGAATGTCAAAGCGGTAGTAGGGGCGAAGTCACGTTCAGTTCAGTGTCGAACCAGTGGTAGGGAGGACTGTATGTGAAGCTGAGTGTCAATTAGGGAGGGAGGGAATTTGGCTTAATGTCACACTCAAGTTTGTTTCACTCATATGGTGACAGTCAGTTTGGCTGGTGGAGGAAGCCGGAGTACCCGGAGAGAACCACCGGCCTTCGGCAAGTAACTGACAAACTTTCACACATGGGACAGCTGGGCTCGAACCCGGAGTGTCAATTAAAGCGGGTTAGGACTTAGGGTTTAGGTACGTGTCACACTATCATGTTCAGGTTCGTTTCACCTATAAACATATTTTCTCCACCAAAGTGTACCTGTAGTTGTGTGTCAAATTGGAGTTAGCGAGGAATGTACATGAAGTCGACTGTCAAAGCAGTGTTAGAGAAGAACGCCACGTGCAAACTGTGTTAAGGAGGAATGCACCTAAGTCGGGTGTCAAATCGGTGTTAGGGAGGAATGTATGTGAAGTCGAGTGTTAAAGCGGTGTTAAGGTGAAATATACATAATGTCGAGTGTCAAAGCAGCGTTAGGGAGGAACGTCCGTAAAGTCGAATGTCAAAGCGGGTTAGGACTAAGCGGGAATAATAATAATAATGATAATAATGATCTTTCTTTATCCTCGGTAGCCAGTTTGGCTATAAGCCAATCTTCCACTGGGCCGAGCACATTCATGCACAGAAACATATCTCACAATCATACATCTGGTTTTGCGGGGTGGGAGGAAAGCCGGAGTACCCGGAGCGAAACCCACGAGCACGGCCTGGGACCAGAAACCCAATCTCACATACGACCGAGTCGACACCATGCGGGATCGAACCCGGGCCGCATTGGTGAGAGTCCGAGATGTTAACCACTGGACTAACCGTGTCCCCTTACAGTTAGGTATGTTTAATAACTGCATTATTCAGGTTCGTTTCAGCTATAAACACATTTCTCCACCAAGGTGTACCTGTAGCTGTGTGTCAAACCGGTGTTAGGGAGAAATGTACGTGAAGTTGAGTGTCAAACCGGTGTTAGGGAAGAATGTACATGAAGTCGAGTGTCAAAGCGATGTTTGGGAGGAATGTACGTGAAGTCGAGTGTCAAAATGATGTTAGGCAGGACTGTATATGAAGTCGAATGTCAAAGCAGTGTTAGGGAGGAATGTACGTGAAGTCGAGTGTCAAAGCGTTGTTAGGGAGAAATGTATGTGAAGTTGAGTGTCAAAACGGTGTTAGGGAGGAATGTACGTAAAGTCGAGCGTCGAAGAGGTGTTAGGGAGGAATGTATGTGAAGTCGAGTGTTTAAACGGTGTTAGGGAGAAATGTACGTGAAGTCGAGTGTCGAAGCGGTGTTAGGGAGGAATATATGTGAAGTCGAATGTCAAAACGGCGTTGGGGAGGAATGTACGTGAAGTCGAGTGTCAAAGTAGTGTTAGGGAGGAATGTATGTGAATTCTAATGTCTAAGTCGGGTTAGGGAGGAAGGAATGTGAAGTCAAGCTGAACAAATCAATATTTCGACCTTGTCAAAGTGTCGCTGCAAACTGTCGCTCAGGAAAACACCTTCAAACTGTCGCAGCAATCTGTAGTCCGACAAAAGTGTCGCTGCAATCTGTCGTACAGGAAACACTTTCAAACTATCGCAGCAATCTGTTTTCCGACAAATATGGCTTGTCAATTGCCGCTGCAATCTTTCGCCCAGGAAAAACACTTTCAAACTGTCGCAGCAATCTGTCATCCGACAAATATAGCTTGGAAAAGTGTCGCTACAACCGCTCGGCCCCCCCCCCCCAAAACACTATCAAGCTGTCGCAGCAATGTGTCATCCGTGTCATGTGTCAAAGTGTCGCTGCAAACTGTCGCGCAGGAAAAATAGTTTCAAACTGTCGCAGTAATCTGTCATCTGACAAATATTGCTTGTCAAAGTGTCGCTGTAATCTGTTGCCTGAGAAAAACACTTTCAAACTGTGGCAGCAATCTGTCATCCGACAAAATATAGCTTGTCAAAGTGTCGCTGCAAACAGTCGCTAAGGAAAAATAGTTTCAAATTGTCGAGGCAAATTGTCGTCCGACAGAAGGCAACCTAAAATTGGCAAGGGCAATTCTTTTCCCATCTCAAATTTCCTCAGTATCATAATGCTAACATCATGGTTCATTTAGGAATAAGGTACAAATACTAAAGCAAGCAATTTATAATAAGTCACAAGCTAATCATATCAATATTTCGACCATGTCAAAGTGTCACTGCAAATTGTGGCTCAGGAAAAACACCTTCAAACTGACGCAGCAATTTGTCGTCTGACAAAATATACCTTCTCAAGGTGTCGCTCCAATCCGTCGCCCAGGAAAACACTTTCAAACTGTCGCAGCAATCTGTCGTCCGACATATATAGCCTGACTGTCGTCCAGGAAAAACAATTTCATACTGTCCCTGCAAACTGTCGCCCGGAATAAACAGTTCCAAACTGTCGCAACAATCTGTCATCTGATAGAATATATCTTGTCAACGTGGCGCTGCAAACTGTAGCCTAGGAAAAACGGTTTCGAAATATCTCAGCAATATTTCGCCCAGGCTAAACATCTACTGAAACTGTCACAGCAATCTGTCGTCTCATAGAATACACGACAAGATAATAGCCTAAAAATAAAAGTTCAAACTGTCGCTGTAAATTGTCGTCCCTGAAAATAGTCTCAAACTGGCTGTACTACTACGGTACATTCCCGCGTTCCGTGATTTCTTACATGGAAGAAGCAATGAATTTATTCTCATTACTCTATGATATAGAGCATAGCGCCCAAAAATATAACATATATACATGATCTCTGGCAAGGGGCCGTTTGAATATCATGTGTTTTACATATCCATGTTATTCAAATGAACAGTCACTATCAAAGCGTGATTGAGAGACATAATCTGAAAAAAGACTTGAAAATCCATGTGGATAAAGAATAATGGTCAGTGATAAGGATTTTATCTATAGAACATCATCATGTATTGCTGACATCATTGAATGTTGACCGCTTCTTTCTTTTAGGAAACCATGTTGTGTTTTTATTATTTTTATTTCACTATATTTGGAATTGGTGCTGTCATACGAAATCGGTCTTTCGATTATTGACGCGGAAATCCTTTTATGGAAGACGACTGAATATTGATTGTCGGATCTGACGCTCGCTATGGCATCTGAAAGCATTTGCTGGATCCCGCGAAAAAAAAAATATGAGAATTTCGATCAACGTCACAAAACCTCTTTTCAGAATCTTGTTTGACAAGGCCCCTCTCTCCGGTCGCAGTTATCAAAATGACACAACTCACACACGGATAGCAAATTGCTATCGTAGTGTGCTAGATCCCTGGTACTACTTTTGTTTAATTTCGCTTAACCCAGGGCTACGAGTCGAAGAATATCATGTACTGCACAATGGTAATACAACAGTCCCATGAAGCAGTTACATTCGGAATTTCTGGTCAGTCAAACGGATATACGGTTATAGAAGAGAAGTCAGTTGAGTTTAGCATGCGAATATTTGGACTACGTGAGCTATGTCTGGCGAAGTCCTATAGAATCCACATTCTCCTCCTTCTCCTTCTTCTTCCCACTTTCATTAATTACATCCTTAACTTTTCAGCAAATTGACCGATTTCTGTGAAATAACAACATGATAACTATGGGGTCACGCATATGTCGCGTACGAAAACTGAGGTAAATAGGTCAAAGCTCAATGTCTTGGAGGTTTACAATTATGGAAATCATTCAAATTCAATTTTAGATTTAGTGGATACATCGATGAGAGACGATATGCCTGGTGCGCAAATTATCATGTCACGGTCTCAAACAGTATATTATTGAAAAGATTGTCTGTGCTATTTCTCCAGTTCAGGGATGTTGGGTTGTGATCCAACTTCTGGAATTCCTATTGAAATGTCAAGGGTGGGGCGGGGGACTGATATGATTTAATGTGACCCTCAAGGTTATTTCACTTATATGGTACAGTCAGTTTGGTTGGTGGAGGAAGTCGGAGTACCCGGAGAGATCCACTGCCCGTCAGCAAGTAACTGACAAAATTTCACACATGCACCAGCGGGCTCGAACCCGTGCCGGTTCAGTGGTGAGGCTATAGCGGTCACCAGAGAAGCTCCTTAGACCTCTATGCCACCGAGGGTCCCGAAAGGTCAAAATTCAAGGCCACTGAAGATATTAAAAAATCATGAAACCATTCAAAATCACATTTTTGTGAGGGGATACACTATCGGGTAGAGGTGTATGGGGTACCACGATTGAGATCGAAAGGTCAAAGATCAAGATCATTTAGACCTAGTACTACTACTAGGAGAGATCTACTAGTAGTAGATCTCTCCCTACCAAAGGAGGAGAGATCTAGCTTCAAATCAATTAGAAGGTCGACATCGAGCAGAAAATGTAGCACACAATCTTTCTCGGCTGATGAATTGGCCAACCAAATGTCAAATCACATACCCTGAATACTTTTAAAAGGAGCGCGAAATGCTTCTCCCCAGGTACTCTTTTTGGGGTCTTTTCTTCAGCACCCGTTCTGTTTCCTCCTCGATTCATTTACGAGGATGGGCGGACGCGCATTCGCGCATATAACCGGAACACAGCGATTGTCGTTGTGGCGCTTGGATATTATTTAAGAAATAATGTTTTCATAGGCGTGCTCAATGGTTATTTTACGCACGGTTAGTGTGGGAAAGTTCTCCCTTGCCCTAAAATATAAACTTTCCCACGCTAACCTTGCGTAAAATAACCATTGAGTAACTCTCCATTTGACATTGGCACGATGCCAACATCAATGGACGAGTTTTCTCAACAAAGGGGAGAAAGGTTGTCAAAGTTTAAAATGTGTTTTCAACCTTTCATTATAATCTTTGTTGATAATCAATTTGAGTAGTGCAATAGAATAGAAATAATGTGTTCATAGGCGTGCTGAGCCAAGCTCTGTGGAACAAACTAAAATTAGGTCTATTTGTGTCGCTTTGTTAATCAATTTCTCGAAGAAAACAGCAGTTAAACTTGAAAAAGAAATTCCATCTTGTAATTTATTTGTGTATTTTTTATTGTACAAAGCAGACGATCCTTTCCTCTCCCGCCTTGTAAAATAGAATCTTCCAATGAACACCTGAACTTGACAGAACAGCGCTCATGGTGAAATAAGGAAGATGGTGTCGTGTGGGCTATGTATAGTGGGAGACTTTTGATCTTAATGATGCGTTCAAACAGGTGTTTCTTTTACGCCATCGCTCTGACATACGCCGCTGTCCAGCTCAAGCCTGTCCTTTCGATTTCCATATGAATCGGGCGCTTGCTCAGCAATTTGATGTGGGTCACGAGGTCGATTACTGCCGACGTAAAGCCCGTTGTAATCTGGGTACCAATGTGAAGTTATGGGCTAGAATTGCGGCTTCCTCCTTCGAATACCCTTTGTGGTGAAACTTGTTTTTTTTGCCTCCAACGTCTCGCCCATCTCGGCGTCCATGCTCTCTTTGAACACATCCTTTCATGCCCTCGAGTTCATGTTGTGTTCATTCTCTTGTACGGGTTTGGGTCGGTCCTTCACGGTTGAATGATATACCGGGTGGTATGAAGGGGGCAGGGATGGGAACCCGCTGGACGGGCGCTGCCAGGTGTGGTTGGGGTATACGACGTTGTGGTGAGTCCTCGCCGGGTAACAGGTGGGTCGTCAATCGGCGATCTTCGGGGGTATGAGCTTTTAAGTCTACGAACAGGTAGCCGTACGGACGTATCGTCGCGGCTTGAAACGCCTACATGAAATGGTCGATGTTCTGTGGAAAAATGCGACTAACACACGGATTTGCGCTCTGTTGATGGGATTGGAGAACAACACAAAATATTGGCAGTTCAGGGCAATATCTCTGAACGCTTTCCCTTGAGGAAAGAGATGCTGGGTCAAATAGATGACGGACAGATTTCGATGATGGGATCCTTTGATGAACAAGTCGGCGATGTGTGAATTGTCCTTGGCCGCACCCATCAGATCATTTAGCACAACCACGTTGGTCTGGCTGGGGTCGAAGAAATACGCTTAATCGATATCGTGAGGAATCCCTGGAACGAAGCTCACACTCTGTAACCTTGTAGTTTCTTAGGCGGGGACCACTGGCTGTAGCACCAAACTATACGGGTATAGCTGAGGGGCCCTTCCTCTGAGAATTTCATCACCCAGCAGGTCTTGCCCCATCCCGTCGGGCCGCTCACTGTCATCGTATAGCGATGCTCGAATACTCTCGTGTGTGACGTATAGGAGTTGATCGTTCTTCAAGCGTACGTTGAATTTGCGCGTTATCTGAGCTCCGTTCTGTGAGATGGCTTCTATACACTTTTAATGTATGGAAAGCGTATGTATACGTGGATTAAATGGCGTGAAAAATGACTTAATATACGAGTTGTCAGAGCATTTCCATCATAGCTCTCGAGATTTGTATCTAATACCGCTTATGCCGGTGCTAGGGGCCGTGTGGTCATATCATCCAAGTTGCCACATGAATAGGGGCAATAAAAGCGTATCTGAGATACAACACATATCACGAATCGTTAGATTCTTGGTATGTGCTTTAGAATAGGTTAACCGGAAGACTATACTGTGAAGTCATGTGGCTCCGTCAGTATGTCGGCACCTCTTCCCACTTCCCTTATATGTGTTGTAATATTTACCTGTATATGACGAGATTCTGCTGGTGGACGTTTCGTCCCCGAGGCCCGCCCCCTGTACAGACCTTTTGGTCTTTGATATATGTTGGCATTTGTGGGAAGTTGATGCTGGGTCGACATCGGGCCTTACAGACTAGTCTTTTGTGTTAAATACCGTCATTTTCATCTGACGACGATACAGCTCACCAACCCCCAGTGTACGAGTTGTCACAGCGAAACAGCCCACCAATTACCAATATACGAGTTGTCAGAGCATTTCCGTCATAGCTCTCTAGATTTGTATCTAATACCGCTTATGCCGGTGCTAGGGGCCGTGTGGTCATATCACCCAAGTTGCCACATGAATAGGTACAATAAAAGCGTTCCTGAGATACAACACATATCACGAATCGTTAGATTCTTGGCATGTGCTTTAGAATAGGTTAACCGGAAGACTATACTGTGAAGTCATGTGGCTCTGTCAGTATGTCGGCACCTCTTCCCACTTCTCTTATATGTGTTGTAATTTTTACCTGTATATGACAAGATTTTGCTGGTGAACGTTTCGTCCCCGAGGCCCGCCCCCTGTACAGACCTTTTGGTCTTTGATATATTTTGGCATTTGTGGGATTTTCACTCAGGTACGTAATCCAAGATGGCTGACATTGACCGTCCGTCCGTCCCACATCTTGTGCACGCAATATCTCGAGAACGATTCGACCAATCGACTTCAAACTTGGAAAGGTGCTTCACATCAGTTAGACGGCCATTGGTGTTGAGTTTTACTGAGGTACTTAATCCAAGATGGCTACCATTGACCATAATGGATTCCAATCGACTGCAAACTCGAGAAGGTGCTTCACATCAGTTTGATGGCCATTGGTATTGATTTTCAATGAGGTACGTAATCCAAGATAGCTGCCGTTGACCATCTTGGATTCCGTCCGTCCCGTATCTTGTGAACGCGGTATCGTGAGAACAATTCGTCAGATAGACCTCAAACTTGAGAAGGTGCTTCACATCTGTTAGATGGCCATTGGTATTGATTTTCATAAAGGTAGTATGTAATCCAAGATGGCTGCCATTGAACATCTTGGATTCCGTCCCGTCCTTCCGTCCGGCCCACATCGTGTGAACGCGATATCGCGAGAACAATTGTACCCATCTATGAACGCGATATCTATTTCTCCCATCGATTTGAAACATGAGAAGTCACCTCACATCAGTTAGATGCCCATCTCTACATCAGTGACATGGTAGTTATATACCCATGCAGCAGCTTCCATCCGTCTGTCGTAAACTTCATCCCGGATATTTTTCTTCCATCCGTGTGTCGTACCGTCCTGGATCTTGTGAACATGATATTTTCTGAGGAATTGAGGCATCTATATGGTGAGTATATTACAAGTTACATTCCCACAAAATTTTACTATAATTATTACATATCTTTTGACTACTTACTGCGGCCCTCCTGATAGCCTACTCCCACGCAGTGAGTGCCGGTAACATGATCAGCAAGCCCCTTTCCGTTTGTGATATTTTTTCCTCATGAATAAAGTGATCTAATATCATATCATCCATTCATGCATGTGACATTGAAATCACATCAATGTAGCATCTCTAACCATATCATCGTAAATGTATTGTGTGGTATTTACTTGTGTGATCACATCTAGCTTGCTTAACATGGCTAAGGGGCTATCATTTTTTGCTTCATCTCTTTGCTCGTAGTTACATGAGCCATCTTTGCTTATCATGGCTGAGGGCTATCATTTTCTGCTTCATCTCTTTGCTTGCAGTTACATGAGCCATCTGTGCTTATGGCTGAGGGGCTATCATTTTCTGCTTCATCTCTTTGCTCGTAGTTACATTAGCCATCTTTGCTTATCATGGCTGAGGGGCTATCATTTTCTGCTTCATCTCTTTGTTTGTAGTTACACGACTCCTCAGTTTGGTGGATGCATATTCCATATTGATTTAATTATCTGCCTCTTCTGCATTGGTGTGGCTGAATATATGTCATATTACAGAATTGACTACACTACACAGATTTTGAAAAGATACTTTCCAGTAGAGGTCAACTGACTGATAAATGATCGAATATACACCACGAGGAAATGATATACTGAGAGAGGATATGGACATATAGCATGTCACTTTCCTAATTATAATTGGTGGTTTTAGACTCCTGTTCCACACTTTTGTTTCACACATAATGAATATTTTCGTTCAATTTGACTTCCAAGTATCTTTTTTTTCACACAACTTTGTTGATATTACTGGCACTAATTGCTGATGAAAATAAACCAATTACAGCGTCTATCTTCAGTGCACTTTTTCTTGTACATGTATAGCATGTATTATTGTGGTTTTATGTACAATGTATACGACTCTCGGTATAATTGTCAAAATGTTTGTTGCTGTTCACCAATGAAAGAAGTGCAAAATACCCAATAAAGTATTTTTTAGTTCCAGGTAACCAGTTAACAAATACCAGAAGGACCAGGAGGTAGGCAGAATTATCATAAAACTCTGCGACATAGTTTAAATATGTATTAACTTCTTCCATTGACTTTTACACATTTGTTGAAGTGCACGTATTCTAAACCCTCAATTAATGCTACTCGTGTAGGCGCGGCGGAGCGACTTGAATATTGTGGGTGCCAGACGGGGGTGGGACAAGGAGGGGGTTCCCCCCTCCCTCAGACGTGGGGTCCTCCCCCGGAAAATTTTGGAATTTTAGACTTGATTTAACGCACTTTGGCGCCTCTGAGAACTTTGAAAGGGATAGCTTATCACGCAATAAAACCGACTCATAAAAGCTAAAAAAAAAAAAAATCCAATCGGCGTTCTTCAATGAAATTTCCCCCACGTTGCTTCGAAAATAATTCGCCTATGATATTTGTCAACTATACCCACCCACCCAAGTGAAAAGTTACATTGTGAACACAACTTTAGACCATTGTAAATATTCAACGAATAAGGGTATAGTGTTCTGGCATACTGGTATACACACAACAAGGAGGTCATCTTCACACAACTTTTTTTTTATTTTCCGCAAGGCGTAGATACTTTAATGCCTGGAGACTGCAGTGTCCGGTGCTCAGTAAAGGTTATTTGTCGGCGAAATAGGCGGAGGGTTTTATAAACACAAACTATTGATGGACATTGTGCTGTTCGTTGATTAGACAGAACGAACTTCATGGAGAAGTCGAGATATATCGCATATTCCAGTGTTTCAAATGTAAACACGGTCAATACTTGGGGCTTGTGAAGATGTGATCGGGGAGACGGGGGTACTCCCCCGGAAAATTTTGAAATTTCAGACGGTTTTCTTCACATATCTGACCCATTTCAAGGCACGTCAGTTAAAATTATTGGGGGGGGGGGGCGAAAGTGGTCCTTGGCCCCCTCTCTTTTCATATTGGGGCCAGCGCCCCCCTCCCCCCCCGGCTCTGCCGCGCCTGTCGTGTATTCGTCATCACAGCCTTGTCAAGATAAATCATCTTATAATGCACTGAATCTCTTCTTTTTGTGTACAAGATTGGATGGCATAAGCCATGCCGAAAGTGAAGAAAAAGAGTGTGGATCACAGGAGAAGAGAAAGCTCAGCTCATGCAAGTCACAAGGCAGTCGGAATATCTAGATTCGCTCTCGCAGCATTAACAGTTACATTCTATTTCACCTAGTTCTACAGACACATTTGACGTCAGATCTTGTTTGTTGAGAGCATCACACACAACTGTAACAACCACTGCTCCAACACCAGGACCATCAAATGCAACTGAAACAGCCCAAGCAGAGAGACGTTTGTTTCAAACCTCAGAAGGACATCGAAAAACTGGAGTCGGAGAACAGCAACTTCCTGGTTTGAAACCAACAATTCCTCAATCACAGACCAAATATGTACACCACAGTGATCTTTCTGCACAATTGACACAATGTTCAATGGACCGGTACTTCTCGAACCAAGCCATGAGAAGACAACAGGTGCAATCTAGACTGGACAACATTCACAGCCACTTGAATTTGATTGGAATGTCATCCAAGGAGAGAAAGAGACAATATCGACTAAAGAAGAACAGTAGTCAAAAACTAAAAGATAACGAAAAAGACAGGCTAAGGAAGAAACAGGCTCGTGCAAGCAGCGAACAGTCGAAGATACAGTCTAAAGAGCTGGACAAGAAGAGGAAGAAGCAAGCTCGGGCAAACACAGATGAAACTGAACAAGCAGCCAGTGGATGCTAAGTCCCCCGCCGAAATGGCAGCAATATTTTTTAGCATAGTTGGTCATGAGGTAGGCAACTGCTACTTCATAGGCGTTGGATGCTGAAGGGTCTTTCTGCCTTCCCAAGTTTTTCAAATCAACTCAGAACGGTTGACTGGACGGTTTTTTTTTGCTTCTGTAATATAGTTTCCATGCAGTGAATCATGGAAATTATGTAACCGAGAAGCGACCCCAAGTGACATCTCAAGGCATATTATCTGCAAACCAAATTTGACGAGAAGCTGAATGCATCCTCAACGTATTGTCTGGAAACCAAATTTTAAATTTGCCACTAGGTGTCGCCACCTGTAGGTACAAGTGGGCGAAATGCAACCCCAAGGATCATCTCATGACATGGTGTATCAGCATACGAACTTTGGGAAGAATCTGAAAAGGGGTTATTGCCCGGAAACCAAATTTAGATTTGTATGCACAAGTGTGCGAAACACAATCCCAAGTGACATATGAATACTGGCATATGAATACCAAATTTGAGAAGAATCCGATGAGCAGTTGTCAAATTATTGCCAGAAACAAATTAAGATTTTTTCACCAGGTGTCGCCGCCAGTATGCAGAAGCAGGTGAAATACAATCCCAAGGGACATATCATGGCATATGGTATATGCATACCAAAGTGGAGAAAAATCTGATGAGCGAAATCAAATTTAGATTTGACAGGAGGTGGTGCTACCTGTACGCACAAGTGGGCGAAACGCAATCCCAAGCGACATCATATGTCATGATATATTCATACCAGATTTAAGAAGAATCTGACGAGCGGCTGGTATTTCGCTACCAGGTAGCACCACCTGTAAGTAAAAGCGAGCGAAAGGCAATCCTACGCAACATCTCCTGGTATGGTACATGCATGCTAAATTTGAGGAGATGCCAATGAGCAGTTCTCAAGTTAATGGCTGAAAACAAATTTTGATTTTAACACCTGGTGGCGCCACCTATAGGCGCTAGTGGGCGAAATGCAATCTCAAACGGCATCTTAGGTCATGGTATTACCCGGAGACAAATTTGGGATTTTGCCACCAGGTGGCGCCACCTGTGAGTGCAAGTGAGTAAAAGGCAATCCCATGCAACATCTCCTGGCATGGTACATGCATGGTAAATTTGAGAAGAATCCGATGAGCATGCAGTACTCAAGTTATTGGCCAAAAACAAATTTCAGATTTTGTCATCAGGTGGCGTCACTTTCCGAGCAGAAGTGGATAACGCAATCCCAAGCAACATCTCATGGCAGGGTACAATGTATATGCATGCCTAATTTGGGAAGAATTTGATGAGCAGTTTTCAAGTTATTGCCCGGAAACCAAATTTCGAGCAACATTTCAAAGCGTTACAAAGTTATTGCTTGCAGGACAAAAGAACGGAAAGAACTCTAGTGGCGCCATCTACATGCAGATCTTTCTGAAACGCAATACCAATCAACATCTTGTCACAAGGAATGCATATGGCAAATATTGAAGAAACTAGATACAGTCGATCGAATACGATTGGAGGCATGCCTTTTGCATCTTTAGTAAAGGAAACATTCATTATTTGTGAAGAAAGTAAAAACGTAAAACTTAGGAAAAACATCATTAACATGGCCCCATAAGATGCCTTGAGGGTAGGTACCCACATACCAAATTTAAAAGAATACATTAAGGTCCAACAGTTACTGTCCGGAAATGCAATTTTATCTTGGCCCTCAGGTAGCGCCTTGTGTAGGCAGATAGGCATAAAAAATAATCCCAACCGAGATCTTGAGGCAAGATCCCTTGACATTGGAAATAGAAAATGTTAACTTGACCTACAGGTGGCGCCACCTATGAGCAGATCGACAAGAAAAACAATACCAAGTGAAACCTTCAGGTAAGGTACATGTATACCAAACTTGGAAAGAATTCATTCAAGTATTAAAAGGTTATTGTCCGGAAACATAGTTTTAAATATGCCCCCAGGTGGTACCATCTATATGTGGATCGGCATGAAAAACAATGCCAAACGAGAAATTGAGGCGAGGTACCTACACACCAAATTTGGAATGAATCGGTTCAGGTTTTCAAAAGTTATTGTTTGGAAACACTTAGCTTTCAGGTGGTCCCCCTATCAACATGAAAAACATTCTCAAGCCAGATCTTAGGCAAGGTACCACCGCACCAAATTTGGAAAGAATCCTTAAAGTTTTCAAAAGTTATTGTCTGGAGATGCAATTTTAACTTGTCCCGAGGTGGCGTCACCCAGAAGTGGATTGGCTCGAAAAACAATTCCAAGCAAGATCTATAGACAAGGGACATATTTACCAAATACAAAAACATGGGTCTGTGCCTGATACATTGAAACCTTTTAGAGTTGCAATTATGTCAATATTGCAGACAACACACAAGTTTCAGCTTCTGCCAAGATATATTGAAGATATACATGTTCAAGTACAATGTACGAGGGTCGGACGAGCGCTAGTTTGGGAGATAGAGGGTGCGGCTCGGCGCCCTGGGGATGGGGACATGCTCTTCTTGAGGGTAGTGGTAGGTGTGCTGACATGAACGCCACAGAAAGCTCCCTGTACATGAAACAACCACACTAACAACTGCATGCCATCATCTGTCAGTCCAAAAAACCACAAGGTGGAATTCAATTCAATTCAGGAAATTGATCATATGCACAGTGTGCACCCAAACTTTAGGAACTCAGTTGTAATTAATATAGTAAGTGACACGTGTGGACACAAATGGTTCATGCAAAAGCTTTAGGGTAAATCATATGATGTGAGATACAATTATTTGATAGCAAAATTGAAGGAAATGTTGTCCTTCATTTAAAATGACACGAAATTTAAAAAAAAACCCGGGTGGCATGGAGGCATGCCTTTTGCATCTTTAGTAAAGGAAACATTCATTATTTATAGGTATTCCAATGGGTGCTAATTGTGCACCCCTGTTGGCTGACCTGTATCTGTTCTCTTATGAATATGACTATATGCAGGCGCTTCAAAAACCGATCCATTCAAAGCCCTTCCTTCTCATTCACCAAACGCTATATAGACGATCTTCTCGCTGTGGATAATCGCTATATAAATGCCGCAGTGAAGGATATATATCCACCTTCACTGGATTTGAAGGAAACTACAGATAGCCCTACAGGCACATCCTATTTAGATCTATATCTCTATAAAAATGAAGCGGGCATTCTCTCTCGTCGACTTTATGACAAAAGAGATGATTACAATTTCGACATCGTAAATTATCCCTTTCTGGACAGTAATATTCCAGTGGGACCTGCATATGGCGTATACATATCTCGCTAGTAGCATTTGCTAGATCCTGTGTTAAATGTGACGATTTTAATCAACGTCACAAAACATTGGTGCAGAAACTTAAAAAACAGGGCTATTCCACCAAGCGCCTACACTCAAAGTTTCTCAAATTTGGCGATACATATCGCATGCTGATAGCAAAATACGAACGTAGCGTGCAAGATCTATGGCGCTACGTTTCGTAACTTGTGTCTAATTCCGCTTAACCCGGGGCTAGGGGCCGTATGAACCCATGTACTTCAAGATCCTCATGGTACTCATATGAACAGTCACAATCAAAGCGTGACTGAGATACATCATTTTTTAGATGACGACTCTATAACGAATATTATGGATTAAGAATACTGATCAGCGATACGGATTTGATATTTTTGGAACATCATGATGTCTTGCCGGCATCATTGAAAACTGTTGACCGCTTCTCTCTTGCAGGAAACAAGCCTATGTTTAGGTATACTATGATTGTCTTTTTGAATTTGGTGCTAATACTGTTATATGGAAAATGGAATAGGTCTTTGGATTATGGACGCGGATATTCTCTAATGGACGACGGCTGGATTATGAATGACGCTTGTAATTTTAGCCTGTGTATGCCTGGATTCTGCTGATGGACAAATTGTCCCCGAGGCCGGGCCCCTGCACACCCAACACTCATAATGGACACAACAATAAGAAAAAATATGAAGACAGACCCGAGGAACCTTAGTGCAGGTTTCTCGGCCGAGTCTCTAATAGTTCGAAATGCACTAAGACCTTTTTCAATCCAAATGACAGATATATTTCTGACAGCAAAGCAAGGCCACGACATCAAACCTTGTAATATTGCGCTTGATGATTGTTTAGCACCGAATTCTACATGTAATAATTTCAAAATTTCTAAGTGTGGACATCGTGGATGTCTCACGTGTTCACTCTTTAATACTGCAGCTTCATTTAGTTCCGCGTTAACTGGTAACTCATATTCTGTGAACTCGTATGTTGATCTTAGTTGTTCTACTACAAACTGTATTTATTTAGTTTCCTGTAAGAAGTGTGGTCAAAAGTATGTTGGCAAGACCACCCAAAGACTCCATCCTAGGGTGAACGGTCACAGAAAATCCGTTAGAAAAAAGCAATTGCTTATAGGTAGGCATTTATCTGGACCCGACCATGGCTGGGATAACTTTAGTATTCAGATCATAGACGTCGTCTATCCATCTACTAAGGATTCTCCCTTTGGATTTGAGAGAAAAATCCGAGAGCGGGAATTATTCTCAATGCTAGAACTTGGATCAGTGTTTCCGTTTGGTTTAAATGATAATATCAGTGGGTTCGGCAATGCTACAAACCGCCGTTCAAATATATCCAACATTACCCAACTATTTAAACCTCATCAACGGAGACATCGCAGCCATGGTTGGCGAAAGTTTAATAGTTCGATGATTCACGATCATATCACTTTAAATTACTTAGTGGGTTTAACTAACACACCCAATAGTACACATAGCTTACGTACAGTTCTGTATGCGTTACCTCTGAGAGCTTTAGATCAAATAGCCAGAGATATACAACAATCTGCGTCTTCAGGAAATATAATACCATCAAAAATCATTAAAGTATGTCAAGATATAGCGTATTTTCGGTTGCATCGTCCAGTGAGCATAATCGAAACATCTCAAGATCGGCTTTTCTTGAAACTCAACTACTTAGATAAAGGACTGGGCATCATTAATTTACCTCGAATCCTGAATGATCCAGAGATACGCAACGCTGTACCAAACTATTTTAAGTTCACAGAACCTCCTTGCATTTCATATAAGTACACTAAATCTATAGCCACCAAAACATTCAATTACTTTAATGCTGTCCAGGAGTTTGACTGGAACTTATACACATCAGGAGGCTATAGTTGTGATTGTGAATCGTCGAACTTTATCTATACACCATGCAAACATATTGTGACTGGTGACCTTGATGTGGTGAGTGATAAGGATCTGAAATTACTCCTGATGAAAAGACCTAAATATAGAGAGCCAAGAAGAATAAATCTGAAGGCCGACCAGAAGATAGTCCTGTCTACATTGGAACAGTACGTTATTGATTGGTCTAAGCGAGAAAAAGTTGAACCTACAGTACTCGCTGATTGGCTGGACCTCACCAAGAGCAAGGTCGTTGAAACAATCCGCCATATTGACAGAAGTACTCTTCCTCAAGCAAAACAAGTACTGAGAAACCTCAATTCGCAAGGAGTTCTAGCAAATCTCCAGAGTAAATTCGTCATAGTCCCATCAGACAAAGCTCCGAATAATATAATATTCATATGTAAATATTACTATTACCAGGTGCTGGTTAAAGAATTGAGTGTAGACATATCTTCATCAAATACGTCTACTTACTCCCAAACTGCATTTACTCTGGAAGATTTATTTAACAATCACAAAAAGTTTCTCAGGGAAAGAGGTATTTGTCTTCCAACCAATCACAACGACATACCAAAACTATACTGGACTCCCAAAATGCATAAATCAGCATACAAAGCTAGATTCATAGCTGGTTCTAGAAGCTGCACCACCAAGCTACTTTCAACCCTATTGACGAGGGCCCTTCAGGAGGTAAAAGAATTTTGGGAAAGGTATTGCGCCATTATTTTCTAAGAACTCTGGCGTTGAATGTATGTGGATATTGAAAAACTCAAAATGTCTTACGGAAGAACTTGATGCTAAAGGTTACATACCGTACAGACATGTATCCACATGGGATTTCTCGACTCTCTATACTACAATCCCTCATCAGGACCTTATTGACCGTCTAAGTTCATTAATAGTATCTGTGTTCAAGAAAACTGATCGTAGATATATTAATGTCAGAAGCCATAAAGCATTCTTTAGCTCTACTACATGCTAGATATATCATTCATGGGATGTTTCTTTGTTTATAGTGTAAATCATATGATGTGGAATAGAAGGACTGGACAGCAAATTTAAGAAATGGTGTCCTTCGTTTAAAGCGACATGAAATTCAAAACTAACAGCGAGAAGCGGAAGAAAGAAGAAAACATGACAAACGCATTTAGGGATGCCTAATTATTAGACAAAGCATTTGGAAGTTATCGCTTGTGAAGAATTTGAATGGAAACCACGGACATGCGCAGAAGATTGGAACAAGACCCACTGGCGCCATCTTCAGGTGGATCTTGTTGAAACGCAATACCAACCCATGTCTTGTCACAAGGAGTGTATGTGCCAAATTTCGAAGGAATCCGACAAAGCTTTTGGAAGTTATCGCCTGTGAAGAATTTGAACAGACAGCCACAGACACAAAGAAAGCAAGACCCATTTTAACTGAAATGGACACGAAGAAGCGAAACGCAACCGCGTCTTCTCACAAGGAACGCGTATGCCGAATTTCGGAAGAATCCAAGAAAGCGTTTGGAAGTTATCGCTTGTAACTGACATCCACGGACACAAAGAAGCAAGATTCATTTTGACCCAGTGGCGCGACCTTCAGCCAGATGTTGCTGAAATGCGGTACCGACTGGCGTCTTGTCGCAAGGAATGCGTATGCCGAATTTCGGAAGAATCCATCAAAGCGATGGGAAGTAATCATTCGAACAGACATGCACGGCCATCCACGAACATGCACGGACGTGCACGGACATCCACGGACAGATAGAAGCAAGAACCATTTTAAAGTCCCCCGGCTGCGTTGCGGCGGGGGCAAAAAGTTAAATCCCAAGGAACCACTGCAATAAGAAAGAAACAGCTTAGTGCTAAGAGAGTAGTGCAAAATAGACAAAGAAAAATCACGAGAGAATGACAGAACTAGAAAGAAACAAGCTTGGACTACCACTCCTGAAAGTGAGAAACACAAAACTAGGGAGACCAAACGAAAAAGAAAGCAGTCTGCTCGTTCAGCTATGGAATTACAAGCGTCTAGTCCGTCATTCATAATCCAGCCGTCGTCCATTAGAGAATATCCGCGTCCATAATCCAAAGACCTATTCCATTTTCCACATAACAGTATTAGCACCAAATTCAAATCATAGTGTACATAAACATAGGCTTGTTTCCTGCAAGAGAGAAGCGGTCAACAGTTTTCAATGATGCCGGCAAGACATCATGATGTTCCAAAAATATCAAATCCGTATCGCTGATCAGTATTCTTAATCCATAATATTCGTTATAGAGTCGTCATCTAAAAAAGATGTATCTCAGTCACGCTTTGATTGTGACTGTTCATATGAGTACCATGAGGATCTTGAAGTACATGGGTTCATACGGCCCCTAGCCCCGGGTTAAGCGGAATTAGACACAAGTTACGAAACGTAGCGCCATAGATCTTGCACGCTACGTTCGTATTTTGCTATCAGCATGCGATATGTATCGCCAAATTTGAGAAACTTTGAGTGGAGGCGCTTGGTGGAATAGCCCTGTTTTATAAGTTTCTGCAACAATGTTTTGTGACGTTGATTAAAATCATCACATTTAACACAGGATCTAGCAAATGCTACTAAGCGAGATATGTATACGCCATATGCAGGTCCCACTGGAATATTACTATCCAGAAAGGGATAGTTTACGATGTCGAAATTGTAATCATCTCTTTTGTCATAAAGTCGACGAGAGAGAATGCCCGCTTCATTTTTATAGAGATAGAGATCTAAATAAGATGTGCCTGTAGGGCTATCTGTAGTTTCCTTCAAATCCAGTGAAGGTGGATATATATCCTTCACTGCGTCATTTATATAGCGATTATCCACAGCGAGAAGATCGTCTATATAGCGTTTGGTGAATGAGAAGGAACGGGCTTTGAATGGATCGGTTTTTGAAAGCGCCTGCATAGTCATATTCATAAGAGAACAGATACAGGTCAGCCAACAGGGGTGCACAATTAGTACCCATTGGAATACCTATATGCTGCTGATATATTGTGTTGCCAAATTTCACATAGATATTTTTAATGAGAAATTCAAGCAACTCTATAAACAAAGAAACATCCATGAATGATATCTCTTGTATGTAGTAGAGCTAAAGAATGCTTTATGGCTTCCGACATTAATATATCTACGATCAGTTTTCTTGAACACAGATACTATTAATGAACTTAGACGGTCAATAAGGTCCTGATGAAGGATTGTAGTATAGAGAGTCGAGAAATCCCATGTGGATACATGTCTGTACGGTATGTGACCTTTAGCATCAAGCTCTTCCGTAAGACATTTTGAGTTTTCAATATCCACATACATTCAACGCCAGAGTTCTTAGAAATAGTGGCGCAATACCTTTCCCAAAATGCTTTTACCTCCTGAAGGGCCCTCGTCAATAGGGTTGAAAGAAGCTTGGTGGTGCCAGACAAAGAACAATCAAGAGAGACTGACAGATCTAGAAAGAAACAAGCTTGGACTATCACTCCTGAAACTGAGAAACACAAAACCAGGGAGACCAATCGAAATAGAAAACAATAAATTCCTGCGAATACAGATGGAACAGAGAAAGACAAATCCATGGATAGAGACAGAAAACGTGGAGACTGACAGATCTAGACTATCATTCCTCAAACTGAGAAACACAAAACCAGGGAGACCAACCGAAAGAGAAAACAATCATTACAACACATATAAGGGAAGTGGGAGGAGGTGCCGACATACTGACAGAGTCACATGACTTCACAGTATAGTCTTCCGGTTAACCTATTCTGAAGCACATACCAAGAATCTAACGATTCGTGATATGTGTTGTATCTCACGTACGCTTTTATTGTACCTGTTCATGTGGCAACTTGGATGATATGACCACACGGCCCCTAGCACCAGAATAAGTGGTATTAGATACAAATCTAGAGAGCTATGATGGAAATGCTCTGACAGCTCGTATATTGGTAATTGGTGAGTCGTGCGAATACAGATGAAACAGAGAAAGATAAATCGATGGATAGAGACAGAAAACGTAAAAAACTAACTCGTGAAGTTAAAAGTGATATTTCTATTGATGAAGCAATAGCTCAATATAGGACAGCGATCAAGTATAGCCCTACATACTTTGCACTTGTTGCTGCAGACAACTCTACCAGAGAAGTGTGATCCATGCAGACAAAAATTCATAACAGAAATTTGAACAGACAGACATTGAAAATTACTGTACTGTAGAAAAATCTCATGGTTCAGAATGCGTATGTTCAACATGCCACTCTAAGATGAAAAAGGGAAAACTACCAAATCAAGCCCAAGCCAACAACTTATCTTTGGAAGAAATACCCAATGTCTTGAGCCTATTATACCCTATTGAATTCCAGTTAATCGCAAGAGTGATCCCTTTCACGAAAATAGTCGCGATGCCCAGAGGAGCGCAGCATGGAATAAGAGGCCCAGCAGCTCTTGTGCCCGCTGATCTGAACAAGGTGACCAACAGCCTACCACGGCCAACATCAGAGAGCCAAATTATAGCACTTGCCTTGAAACGACGACTCAGCGCCAACCAACACGTCCACAAGCAATACATCAGACTACAGTATATCAATGCAGCAATACATCAGACTACAGTATATCTAAAGCAACACCCCACTGCTATTCAGATATTCAAATAAGTTCAGATTGGAGCGGCATCAGTGAGGTGGCAGATGAACATTTTTGGAATGCTACGATTACAACTACAACGCATATAAGGGAAGTGGGAAGAGGCGCCGACATACTGACAGAGTCACATGACTTCACAGTATAGTCTTCTTGTTAACCTACTCTAAAGCACATACCAAGAATCTAACGATTCGTGATATGTGTTGTATCTCAGGTACGCTTTTATTGTACCTGTTCATGTGGCAACTTGGATGGCATGACCACACGGCCCCTAGCACCGGCATAAGCGGTATTAGATACAAATTTAGAGAGCTATGAATGGAAATGCTCTGACAACTCATATATTGGGAATGCTACGATGACCAATCGTACTGCCGATGAAGACTTATCAGATAACCAAAATCTCCATGCCACTAAAGCAGCACAAAATGCCCATCCTACAACTGGAGAAATAACAGACAGTGAAGATGAAACGGAGAGCAACAACCCACAAGAAGTTGTCAAAGATCTTGACAACACGCGGTCAATCAATACTGACACATGTATACAACCAGTAGATGGCCCATAAGTACACAAAAATGGGATCCTGAATTTAGCTCCCGTTGAAGGATAGATACCAGTGTCTATTCTAAAAGAATGGCATTTCCAAGACTTTTTCCTACAACATCAAACACCTTCTATTCTGAGACGCCAAAACCTGTGAAACTCTCTGTGAAACAATATATAAATGCCCGGCTACTATCCAAAGATGGAAGGTTTGCTGAAAGCCCGGAGTTCGCTTTTCATGCCTTGGACTGGCCGGAGAGAGGAGCTGTTAAACAAAGCATCTCAATTACAACTCGGAAAATGTTCCAAGAGAATGTGACCATCCACCAGCTGAAGGACCCACAAAGAGTTAGAAGAATGCTCACCGAGAATCAACTGCTTGCAACTTTCAAATCCATCAGAGGAACACCCCAGTATTTTAACCCTATCTGGCCTGTGCGATTGGGGTGTACCGCAGCGTGGGGAGTGTGGCGGAAAGTGCCCCTATATATTTTCGCTATCGCAAAGGTTAGGGGGCTGAAACTTATCACACTATATCTTTGGGTAAAGCTGTACAAGAATATGTAAAAAAATCCAACATGGCCGCCATGATGACGTTGTTTTCAAAAAGAGCATTTTTGGACGATTTTTCGGTCATAATTTTCGAATTTTTTAGTTTTCTTCCAAAAAATCTGCATGATAAATTAGTAAATAATAATCTGATATGAAATAAAATATGTTTGACCCACTTTTCCATGCAGAAAAGCAAAAAGAAAAAGACAAATTATGACATATTTTGGATTTGCTCATGATGCTCTGCTCAGGGGATCATGCAAATAGGCTCAAAATGACCCTAATATGATAATCTAAAACGTCACGGAGTTTCAGCTCTCAATTTTTTGTCGTTCCGGAGATAGGACCATAAAAACAACAGGAGGGCGGAAAGTGCCCTCAGGCCAGGTAGGGTTAAACAAATGCATCTGGATATGTTGGCTAAATTGTTGGCTATGAATATGACTATATGCAGGCGCTTCAAAAACCGATCCATTCAAAGCCCTTCCTTCTCATTCACCAAACGCTATATAGACGATCTTCTCGCTGTGGATAATCGCTATATAAATGCCGCAGTGAAGGATATATATCCACCTTCACTGGATTTGAAGGAAACTACAGATAGCCCTACAGGCACATCTTATTTAGATCTCTATCTCTATAAAAATGAAGCGGGCATTCTCTCGTCGACTTTATGACAAAAGAGATGATTACAATTTCGACATCGTAAATTATCCCTTTCTGGACAGTAATATTCCAGTGGGACCTGCATATGGCGTATACATATCTCGCTAGTAGCATTTGCTAGATCCTGTGTTAAATGTGACGATTTTAATCAACGTCACAAAACATTGGTGCAGAAACTTAAAAAACAGGGCTATTCCACCAAGCGCCTACACTCAAAGTTTCTCAAATTTGGCGATACATATCGCATGCTGATAGCAAATACGAACGTAGCGTGCAAGATCTATGGCGCTACGTTTCGTAACTTGTGTCTAATTCCGCTTAACCCGGGGCTAGGGGCCGTATGAACCCATGTACTTCAAGATCCTCATGGTACTCATATGAACAGTCACAATCAAAGCGTGACTGAGATACATCATTTTTAAGATGACGACTCTATAACGAATATTGTGGATTAAGAATACTGATCAGCGATACGGATTTGATATTTTGGAACATCATGATGTCTTGCCGGCATCATTGAAAACTGTTGACCGCTTCTCTCTTGCAGGAAACAAGCCTATGTTTAGGTATACTATGATTGTCTTTTTGAATTTGGTGCTAATACTGTTATGTGGAAAATGGAATAGGTCTTTGGATTATGGACGCGGATATTCTCTAATGGACGACGGCTGGATTATGAATGACGGACTAGACGCTTGTAATTTTAACCTGTGTATGCCTGGATTCTGCTGATGGACAAGTTGTCCCCGAGGCTGGGCCCCTGCACACCCAACAAACATAATGAGCACAACTATAAGAAAAAATATGAAGGCAGACCCGAGGAACCTTAGTGCAGGTTTCTCGGCCGAGTCTCTAATAGTTCGAAATGCACTAAGACCTTTTTCAATCCAAATGACAGATATACTTCTGACAGCAAAGCAAGGCCACGACATCAAACCTTGTAATATTGCGCTTGATGATTGTTTAGCACCGAATTCTACATGTAATAATTTCAAAATTTCTAAGTGTGGACATCGTGGATGTCTCACGTGTTCACTCTTTAATACTGCAGCTTCATTTAGTTCCGCGTTAACTGGTAACTCATATTCTGTGAACTCGTATGTTGATCTTAGTTGTTCTACTACAAACTGTATTTATTTAGTTTCCTGTAAGAAGTGTGGTCAAAAGTATGTTGGCAAGACCACCCAAAGACTCCATCCTAGGGTGAACGGTCACAGAAAATCCGTTAGAAAAAAGCAATTGCTTATAGGTAGGCATTTATCTGGACCCGACCATGGCTGGGATAACTTTAGTATTCAGATCATAGACGTCGTCTATCCATCTACTAAGGATTCTCCCTTTGGATTTGAGAGAAAAATCCGAGAGCGGGAATTATTCTCAATGCTAGAACTTGGATCAGTGTTTCCGTTTGGTTTAAATGATAATATCAGTGGGTTCGGCAATGCTACAAACCGCCGTTCAAATATATCCAACATTACCCAACTATTTAAACCCCATCAACGGAGACATCGCAGCCATGGTTGGCGAAAGTTTAATAGTTCGATGATTCACGATCAGATCACTTTAAATTACTTAGTGGGTTTAACTAACACACCCAATAGTACACATAGCTTACGTACAGTTCTGTATGCGTTACCTCTGAGAGCTTTAGATCAAATAGCCAGAGATATACAACAATCTGCGTCTTCAGGAAATATAATACCATCAAAAATCATTAAAGTATGTCAAGATATAGCGTATTTTCGGTTGTATCGTCCAGTGAGCATAATCGAAACATCTCAAGATCGGCTTTTCTTGAAACTCAACTACTTAGATAAAGGACTGGGCATCATTAATTTACCTCGAATCCTGAATGATCCAGAGATACGCAACGCTGTACCAAACTATTTTAAGTTCACAGAACCTCCTTGCATTTCATATAAGTACACTAAATCTATAGCCACCAAAACATTCAATTACTCTAATGCTGTCCAGGAGTTTGACTGGAACTTATACACATCAGGAGGCTATAGTTGTGATTGTGAATCGTTGAACTTTATCTATACACCATGCAAACATATTGTGACTGGTGACCTTGATGTGGTGAGTGATAAGGATCTGAAATTACTCCTGATGAAAAGACCTAAATATAGAGAGCCAAGAAGAATAAATCTGAAGGCCGACCAGAAGATAGTCCTGTCTACATTGGAACAGTACGTTATTGATTGGTCTAAGCGAGAAAAAGTTGAACCTACAGTACTCGCTGATTGGCTGGACCTCACCAAGAGTAAGGTCGTTGAAACAATCCGCCATATTGACAGAAGTACTCTTCCTCAAGCAAAACAAGTACTGAGAAACCTCAATTCGCAAGGAGTTCTAGCAAATCTCCAGAGTAAATTCGTCATAGTCCCATCAGACAAAGCTCCGAATAATATAATATTCATATGTAAATATTACTATTACCAGGTGCTGGTTAAAGAATTGAGTGTAGACATATCTTCACCAAATACGTCTACTTACTCCCAAACTGCATTTACTCTGGAAGATTTATTTAACAATCACAAAAAGTTTCTCAGGGAAAGAGGTATTTGTCTTCCAACCAATCACAACGACATACCAAAACTATACTGGACTCCCAAAATGCATAAATCAGCATACAAAGCTAGATTCATAGCTGGTTCTAGAAGCTGCACCACCAAGCTACTTTCAACCCTATTGACGAGGGCCCTTCAGGAGGTAAAAGCATTTTGGGAAAGGTATTGCCCCATTATTTTCTAAGAACTCTGGCGTTGAATGTATGTGGATATTGAAAAACTCAAAATGTCTTACGGAAGAACTTGATGCTAAAGGTTACATACCGTACAGACATGTATCCACATGGGATTTCTCCCTGGTTTTGTGTTTCTCAGTTTCAGGAGTGATAGTCCAAGCTTGTTTCTTTCTAGATCTGTCAGTCTCTCTTGATTGTTCTTTGTGTGGCACCACCAAGCTTCTTTCAACCCTATTGACGAGGGCCCTTCAGGAGGTAAAAGCATTTTGGGAAAGGTATTGCGCCACTATTTCTAAGAACTCTGGCGTTGAATGTATGTGGATATTGAAAAACTCAAAATGTCTTACGGAAGAACTTGATGCTAAAGGTCACATACTGTACAGACATGTATCCACATGGGATTTCTCGACTCTCTATACTACAATCCCTCATCAGGACCTTATTGACCGTCTAAGTTCATTAATAGTATCTGTGTTCAAGAAAACTGATCGTAGATATATTAATGTCAGAAGCCATAAAGCATTCTTTAGCTCTACTACATGCTAGATATATCATTCATGGGATGTTTCTTTGTTTATAGTGTAAATCATATGATGTGGAATAGAAGGACTGGACAGCAAATTTAAGAAATGGTGTCCTTCGTTTAAAGCGACATGAAATTCAAAACTAACAGCGAGAAGCGGAAGAAAGAAGAAAACATGACAAACGCATTTAGGGATGCCTAATTATTAGACAAAGCATTTGGAAGTTATCGCTTGTGAAGAATTTGAATGGAAACCACGGACATGCGCAGAAGATTGGAACAAGACCCACTGGCGCCATCTTCAGGTGGATCTTGCTGAAACGCAATACCAACCCATGTCTTGTCACAAGGAGTGTATGTGCTAAATTTCGAAGGAATCCGACAAAGCTTTTGGAAGTTATCGCCTGTGAAGAATTTGAACAGACAGCCACAGACACAAAGAAAGCAAGACCCATTTTAACTGAAATGGACACGAAGAAGCGAAACGCAACCGCGTCTTCTCACAAGGAACGCGTATGCCGAATTTCGGAAGAATCCAAGAAAGCGTTTGGAAGTTATCGCTTGTAACCGACATCCACGGACACAAAGAAGCAAGATTCATTTTGACCCAGTGGCGCGACCTTCAGCCAGATGTTGCTGAAATGCGGTACCGACTGGCGTCTTGTCGCAAGGAATGCGTATGCCGAATTTCGGAAGAATCCATCAAAGCGATGGGAAGTAATCATTCGAACAGACATGCACGGCCATCCACGAACATGCACGGACGTGCACGGACATCCACGGACAGATAGAAGCAAGAACCATTTTAAAGTCCCCCGGCTGCGTTGCGGCGGGGGCAAAAAGTTAAATCCCAAGGAACCACTGCAATAAGAAAGAAACAGCTTAGTGCTAAGAGAGTAGTGCAAAATAGACAAAGAAAAATCACGAGAGAATGACAGAACTAGAAAGAAACAAGCTTGGACTACCACTCCTGAAAGTGAGAAACACAAAACTAGGGAGACCAACCGAAAAAGAAAGCAGTCTGCTCGTTCAGCTATGGAATTACAAGCGTCTAGTCCGTCATTCATAATCCAGCCGTCGT